>JAMPIV010018683.1:600000-862500 GCA_024509875.1 Oreohelix idahoensis | reverse complement strand
GCAAAACACAACACATCACCAATATCACCTAAATACCACACTTTAAACATATCCACTACATACCAAATTTTAAACATGTCACCTACATACCACACTTTAAACATGTCACATACATACCACACTATAAACATGTCATATACATACCCCACTTTAAACATATCACCTACATACCACACTTTAAACATGTGATCTACATACCACACTTTAAACATATCACCTACATATCACACTTTAAACATATCACCTACTGTCGTAGATTTTTGATAGGGGAATTAAGACTTGGGTTGGTCCCTTCTGAATAAATTAGAATAAGAGATAGCAACAGTGAGAGATAATAAAAATAGAAATAGATTTCCACGAGTGAGATGGAGAAATTAATAGAGATTGTCCCTGAAATCGAGAATCTTCTCTCTTTCAGCATATCTTCTACAACAGATCTAGAGGAGTCAGACAGTCTATTATAATATATATTAATATACATATATATATATATCTCCAATCACATACACACACCCATAAGTGACGACAGTTAGACGCACAGACGTGGAAAAACTATAACAATGAAATATAGATATTTTGGAACGAGCTGACCGACATGCTTGAATAAAGTTTATGTAAATTTATTAACATAAGGAAAATTTTACCACAACACATAAATGTTAATATCCAGCATAGAAAATACATATAAGGTAATGAATTACTACAAGTATAATAGACCCATAGGTGTAATCTTTTCCCTCAATGTTTAGCTCACGATCCTGTTAGAAGAAAAGTGATAGCCCCAAAGAGTCACGGATATATACACTATAGTCTCAGATTTCCCTCTAAATTTGAGAAACAGAATGTATACCCTAATCTATCCTAACAGAAAAATGTCATTTGCAACAATCTTTGTATAAATGAAATTACAAACAAATTGGGTGCCTGAAAATAAAAATGAAAAAGAATCACTCGTTCTGCTTTCACTCTGTTCTTTCAGCAGGGGCCCCTGTCTCACTTTTCTTACCTAAAATCTTGCTAGTGTTCGCCGTCTGGCGCACGTTAGTACACACACACATAGTTTAATCTGTCTTTCTCTTGATAAAGCGGATCCCAGCTCTGCAGATTTTTTGGTGTCATCCAATGGGTCCGGGGAGCGCCCTCTTCATGCGATAGTTTTTGTCAAGTGCTTCCTGTGTGTACACATTGACAAAATGTATTACATACACACGGAGCGACAAACATGGCTCGTTATTCACAGCTAATGGTTAATTTACTAAACTCCAACACGTAGATACGATATCCGACGACTTTATATCACAAACTTGAGTATAACAAAATAACACAGGCAGACTGCCGCTTTGGCCATAAATCATCACATAAGAAAAGCACAATGTATGATGTGCATGATTAGAACAGCTTCTCATGGAACGAATTTCACAATGTCTCCATATATTTCCTATTTTTCTTCAACCATTTCGCCTTCACTCTCCACGTAATCTCTCTTCGCTCTAATCCCTCTCCAATCCTTTTTCCCACACATGACCCTTTTCACACCTGACCAGTCTTCACCCCCACTTCGTTCACAACAACTCAGTCATGCCCGTGAACTCGACATTAGCGCTTACTGCTACTAATGCATTCATGCCCACAGTCAAACTTAACATTCACTCACTTCAACTCACAACTTACATAAACATATCTAGCTCCCACCGGAGCATGAGTACTGACATTCATTCTATAAACCGTTCGTGACATCCACCCCTCCCTCTCCAAGTGAAAAACATAGTTTTTCACTGGATGGGTGGTAGATATCAGGAACCCAACCATCCAAAACCTCTGATTACATATGTGGGCAAAATCTATAGCATCATTGTGAAAATATGCCATCTACAAATAATCAATAATAACATTCTGAACAACACCCAAAAAAAAAAAAAAAAAAAAAATTATAATAGAACCGAGTTGCTAGAAAAATACAATAGCAACCATATGGCAAAAATCATGCATCTCTAATTACACACAAAATTAAAGGTGATAAACATTACATCAATTTCACCAAATTCTACTATTCCGAAGAATATCTATTCTATAACCCTGTACTGGATACACAACATATGATAAGAACTTAGCTTATACAAAAATCATGCAGAATACAGTTGACAAAACATTACTCATGTACAAGTATCAAATACTACATAGAAATGGTGGTTAAAATAAAAAAAACACACCCCTTTACTACAAGCAAGTGTTCATAATCTCGATAATGAATCTGCAAGAACATTTAATTTACCCTGAATAGGAAAAACAGTGAAGTTGTACTGCTGTAACAACAACGACCACCTTGTCAAACGTGAATTTGGTGATCTAGATGACTTAAGAAAAGTCAGTGGACTATGGTCCGTTTCCAGCACAAAATGAGATCCTAACAAATACCTAGTGAGTTTGGAAACAGCCCAAATAATAGCTAAACACTCTCTCTCTCTCTATAGTGGCATATCGCGTTTCAGCCGGAAGCAACTTCCTGTTGACATACATGACAGGATGTAGAAACCCATCATGTTCTTGCATAAGAGATGCACCAATGCCCACTGCAGAAGCATCAGTCCTCAGTCCAAAAGGCTTAGCCAAGTCTGGCAGTAGAAGAATGGGCTCGCTGGAGAATACAGCTTTGATGGTCCTCAGTGCTCTATCACACTCTTCAGTCCAGACCACTCTGTTCGGCGTGCCCTTTTTAGTGAGCGATGTCAACTGGTTTTAAAACACCCTGTCCTACCACATACCCCAGAAACGTTAACTCCTGAAACCCCACCTTAATCTTACTGGGTCTTGCTGTAAGGTGATTCCCCCGAAGGCATGATAACAGTGCCTTCAATCCCTCTGCATGTTCATCCCACGTGTCATGAAACAAACAGATGTCATCAATATATGTGATAACATTCTTCTGTCCCCTCAAAAGCATTCTCATCATTCTCACAAAAGTTGCAGGGGCATTCACCAGTCCAAAGCACATATAATTAAACTGGAAAAGACCATGAGGGGTACAAAATGCTGTAAGAGGCCTAGCGCCTTCTGCTAAGGGAATTTGCCAATACCCCCTCGATAAGTCTAGTTTGGTAAAATACTTTGCCCCCGCTATTTGAGATAGGAGGACCTCTTGGTTGGGCATAGGTTCCGCATCTATCACTGTGACACTATTCAAGCGGCGGAAATCTATACATATCCGTAGGGATTTATCCTTCTTCCGCACGATGACCATGGGAAATGAGTATGATGATTCAGATGGGGAGATAACACCTAAGCGTTACATATCATTCACTTCTTTTTCAACCGCAGACGTATAATGTACTGGAATAGGATATGGTCTCACCCGGATGGGCTCTCCATAGGTCAGTTTAATGTCATGCTCAACTAAATCAGTTCTTCCAGGAATATCTGTGAGCACATCTTGAAATTCGCACAGCAGTGACTTCACCTGTTTCCTCTGATGCTGTGGGAGAGATGCAGAGACCTCTACATCTCTCCATGATTCTGAAGCAACCAATGGCAATAGTGGGATCCGGAGATTGACCTCCTCACCTGTCTCTCCATCTTCCTCGATGACTGCTGCACTAGCTACAGTAACTGTACTATCAAGAACAGCGTTCACAACTGGTTCCAGTTCAGTTGGACGTACTACATATGGTTTTAGCATATTAATATGGAAAATCTTCTCCTTCCCTCGGACTAATATCAGATAATCCACATCGGTAATCTGTTTCTTTACTTGAAATGGGCTTTGCCAGCTCACTAGCAGGTGGTTTTCCTTGGTAGGTAGCAACAACCATACCTCGCTGCTAGGACTGAGGGATACAAGTTTGCTATTCCTATTGGCATATGCTCTATACCTTGCACCCGATGCCTGTAATGCCTCACGTGCTATTGAACAGGTTGTAATTATGCGCTCTCGCAAGTCAACGACATACTCATAACTTGACCTGACGCTATCATCAGCGTAATTCCCGGTCAGTAAGTCTCTCAAAATTTTCATGGGACCCCGAGGATTTGCGCCAAGTACTAGCTCAAACGGTGAGAATCCTGTGTTCTCTTGTGGCATCTCCCTGTATGCAAACAAAACTCCCGGTAGGTATCTATCCCACAATTGTGGAAAATCTCCTGCAACCTTACCTAGCATTCTTTTCAGTGTTCCATTGAACTGCTCGCAGACCCCGTTGCTCTGAGGAGGATAAGGGGTGGTGAACACTTGGGCTATGTCTAACAGTTTAGATATGTGTTTAATCTCTTCTGAAATGAATTGCCGGCCCCTGTCAGACAAAATCTCTTCAGGAAATCCTAATCTGCTAAATAAGCTCATTAGAACCTCTGCTATATCCTTTGATGTGATGGATTTCATTGGCAATGCTTCAAGCCACCTCGTACATAGATCAACCAATGTTAGAATAAATCTATACCCCCGATCAGACATAACTGGAAGGGGCCTAATAATGTCTATAGCAACCTTCTGAAAAGGGCGAACTGCCAAATCTGTTGCTACTAATGGTGCCTTGGGAGTCCTTCCTTTCTGGCTTGTCTTCTGACACACTTTACACGACCGACAGTAAACCTTCACATCCTTATTGTATCCACGTCAGTAATACTGGGACAACACTCTACAGCGAGATCTCGCAATACCCATGTGACCCGCAAAAGGGATATCATGTGCTGTCCTTAACACTGTATTCTTCAATTCCACTGGAATAACCCCTTGTGTAATGACTGAATGTTGCTCCGCAAAGCATCTAATTAGAATGGAGTTCCTAACCTCAAACCAGTATCGAGCAGACTTGGTGTGTCGTATGTTCTTGGACTCAGCCAACCGAAGCAAAGGCAGAAGTGAAATGTCTTGCTTCTGCATGTCTACAAAATCAGATGCTGTAATTCCAGCAACCGTAGGCACCCAAGGGATATTACTGGGTTGCGATATCATAATATTTGCATCATAAGCCTTAGTCTGAGCCCTCGTCATTACTGCGTTAGCAAACAAATCATGCCCATTTTCCCACTCCTCAATATCCTGACTGGTGCAATCATGAACCCCATTAACATTTCCAATAATGAGATCAGCGACGGGCGAGTCAAGGACGCATGCTCAAACTCTACCCGACAAGAAAGGGGTGTCGATCTGCACAATCGCCAATGGATAGTACTCGACATTACCACCAAATGTAATGCATTTGGCCATCTTTCCAATATAATACGTATCCTTAATCAATGTCTTCCTAATGCCAATGGTTGTACACCCCGTGTCCCTCAAAACAGATACAGGTTTATTCTCCACAAAACCCTTATGTAAAGTTAAGGTGCCATTCCCATCAACTGATGAAAGGCAATGCAAAGTGTGGCCACATATTAAAATAGGCTTGCCATCAGGCTCGAACAATGGTCTGCACCCCTCACACTCCTCGCTATTAAATGTATCAAGGACAGTAGCTGAATTTGCATGCTCAGTGTTTTTCTTTGGGCTCTCTTTTTGACTGTTTCTTCTCTCATTACAATTGGGGCAGTTGAAATCCGTCTCTTGGCGCTTGTAAGGGCTTCTCTTTGGACTGCCATTATATTTTTTCTTTGGGCTGGCATATAGACTTCTTTGTGGGTTGAAGGGACACCTCTCTGGGTCCCTCCCACACTGATAAGATAGATGACGCCTTGAGCCACACTTATAACAACCCCTTCTACTGTAGCCTGACCCAAAAGAAGGGTACTGTCTCTTAGGAGAATATCTTCTGTCCCCGTTCCATCTTCTATTTCCACCATCTTTATCAACATACCTGTCTAAGCTGCGGGCCCGAGGATGTCTGTATGGCTTCTTTTCAGATTTGTCTTGAGCCACACAAGCTGGAAAGGTCTCAGCAACTATCTGCTTGTGAATCGGCTTCCCCGGGTGCGCATTGACATACTGCTGCCCTAGCTCTGACATAATATTTATATCTTTTGGCTTTCGCTCTTGTAGAAAAGCCACTAACTCTGGATTGCAAGACGATAGAACCTTGTCCTGTAGCATAAGGTTAGATAGCCCGTCAAAATCCTTCACAATACCTGATAGTTCAATCCACTTATTGAACAGCAACTTGATTTCCGCAATAAACTCACTAAAGTCATTGCTTATTGTAGGAATAGCCTCCTTAAATCTTTCACGGTACCCTTGAGCTGTCAGTCTAAATCTTCGAAGCAGTGTCTCTTTCACCGTGTCATAATTCATGCGATCCTCTACTGGCAAAGCAAAGACACATTGTAAACTTCTTCCGGTGAGCAAATTATTGCACAGAGATGGCCAATCTTCTTTCTTGACCTTCCAAGATACTGCTTCTTGTTGAAACCTTTCTAGATACACGTCCATAATATCGACGCCCTCAACAAAGGACGGGAGTCGCAGCTTGAAAGGACGAGTAGACTCCTTAGTAGCTGGTCTAGAACTAGCAGCCTCAAGGTCCAGTTTCTTCAAAGTAATTTCTTTATCCGCCTGAATTTCAGCTTTCCTTGTCTCTTCCTTCTTTGCTTCCCTTTCAGCCTCAATTTCAGCTTTCCTTGCTTCTCTTTCAGCCTCAATTTCAGCTTTCCTTGTTTCTTCTTTCTTTGCTTCCCGTTCAGCCTCAATTTCAGCTTTCCTTGTTTCTTCTTTCTTTGCTTCCCTGTCAGCCTCAATTTCTAATTTCCTTAGATCTCTTTCCTCGTTGCGTAACCTCCGTTCCTCAGCATCTGCAAATTTAGTCTCAGCCCATAATTCAAGTTCATCCCCTGATTTACCAAGTGCCTGTCCCTTGGTGATAAAATCCAAGAGGCTAGTCATCCTGCAATATTTTTCAACTATGATAACTATGAAAAAATGAATTAAGGAAAGAGAAAAAAAAAACGTATACCACCTGATAAGTCAAATGGTGTCTGGAAAACTATAGTGGATGCCCCTCCACCTATGAAGAACGTCTGTCATACACAACAGATTTTGAACAACTCTTCACGCTGGGTCTACACACTGGGTCAATCTCTTGTATCAGTCTGTAGGCATTACAAACTGTAATAGACCAAAATAAAATGTGTCTGCTTATGTTAACACAAATGGTATGATGATGATTGAAATGATAATCACAGAACACACGACACTACAACAACTGATAGGCCGGTGGAGAGGAAGTTATAGACCAAGAAAGTAAGAATAGACCTTATATTTACACCCCCACCTATCAAACGAACAAAAACAGGATATCGTAAAATAACTTATATACACGGATAGCAGAGCAAAGGACTGAGAATCGCGGCAGAAAAACACCACGAAAGAAAGACTATTATACAAGACAATAAGTAAACAAACTAAACGCAAACAACTAACGCCAACAATTGTTCCACAAATTACACGAGGCTTCACAACTCCCTAAGTCTTAGACAGATTGGGTTCCCTACAGCGCAATTTGTCTCACAAAACCTATTAAAGACGACACAAGGCAAATTTCTTCAATGAAGAAAGATGGATTGTGCTCACCACTCAAAATCACCCTTATACAGAAATCGAAATTAAATACTACCACACAATATGAACGAAACAAAAACAAAACACTGGACAATGAAGTACCCCAAGAGCTCTCCTCGTGCACCCTGCAGCAAGGGCAAACAGGAATGAATATATGAATATTTAACTAGTAACAAGAGCTAATATAAAAATAACATAAGTTTCGAGTATACTGTAGAAGTGATAGCCAGAAGGAAGTCTAGATATGACGAAGCAAAATTGTCAAGTGCTAAAAGGAACTAGTATCAAAATAAACTAAGTTTAGTACACCTTTAGATATAACAGATCATAGGGTTCAAATATAACGTTAATTAATCTGCAAAAATGCTATTGAAGAAAGAATGGAAAAAAAACCCACTATTAGTTCCGGGCAATAACCTTATCACGGCAAAAATAAATAAACAAATAAATTAATTAAAAGAAGTATAGCCTATATATATATAAGAGGAGATATACAGACGCACAAGTCAAGTAAACAGAAGACTGGAAATTAACAAAATTAATAATAAACTTAACTTAACAATATCCTGTGTCCGCTGCTCTACTTGAGATGGGCGCAGGCTTGGAGTCCCGGTGTTACAGCTCAATGATGGACACCACAAACAACACACTTCACGTTGCAACACAGCACAGTCAAATGTCGAAATCAGCTCCTACGTGCACCTCAGCTCTCCGTACACGGTGAACCGGATCTTCTTCACTACTGGTCCAAGGGGTAGCAAAGGAAAATGCCTCTCTCACTGCTTACACCATCTCTAGGCAAGATGTTACGATTTCAGCCGATCACCCGCAACACAATGGCCTTGTTATTCCATTACAAGACCCAGCAGACGATCTTTTTCGTATCAACAGTCATGCCGAACTACACAGCACAGATAAATTGACGACAGATCAGCACCCTCATCACGGGGCGGAATAACACAATATCAGTGCGCCGAGGTAAACAAGACTGATTACCGCCATTTCTTACTTCGTGCTACTTTCAAAAATAACACTGAGCGTCCTCTTCATGCGATAGTTTTCTTTACAGATTTAAGTTAGTGTCAATTTACTCAGTTCAGGTAAGAATTAGATTTAAGCGGGCACACAGTGTCAGAATCACGAGGTTTCCTTATTTAGGAAGATGACCGGTTGGTAAATTCTCTCAATAGATAATTATTGGTCACACCAGAATTAGTCAAAATGTCGGAATGTTAATGTTTTGTAATTTTTCTCGCCACAGAGCTGTATGTACATGAGAGTTTGTGAAGAAATATAATCTGACTCAATAGGCCCAGTATAGGCATTTTGTCTTTAAAACCGTTAATGAGATTTGTACTCTGTCTATTTCTGGAGGCGCACACACTGCCAGACAGGTGTTAACTTGTAAACCCACGTGGTTAAAGCTAAAAATGTTTCTTCTCTCAGTTGTACTAAAACCGCTGGTAAAAGTTGGGCTGACCCAAAACTTTATAAGGAAGAGAAAAGTACAAAATACTTAACCATAATATTCGCTTCGATTTTAACTTACATTATAACTGCAAGCGTAGAGCTTGTCTTAACGTTAAAACTCCCGTGAAATAATTATGATCGTTTAAAAAAACTCAATCATCATGAATTAGAAATACCTACGTATTCCGTCAGTACTCAATGATGACCCAGTGCAGTTATAAGTTAGTTACAATATACTCGGACTGGTTACTAGCAATTTAATTAAATTTTATTTACAGCTGCATGGGTTTAAGCTAGAAATAATAATTTTTACTGCTTTCCACTGTAACACGTCAACTAGAGAATATAACAGACTTATAATTTAATCCCTCTGCACAGAAATCTAACTAATGAAAATAAAATAGGCGATTTACCACTTAAATCACTCACAAAATACTAGATATAATATTTACCTCAACACAGAACTACTAAGAACTATATCCAATTCGACCAACTAAATGATGCTTCTGTTAACAGAGATCTTAGGAATCGAAAGCTAGATGGCAATCGACCAACTAAATGATGCTTCTATCAACAGAGATCTTAGTAATCGAACGCTAGATGTTTCTAGTTTTGACTGCGGAGTACTGAATGAATTAAGTCTAAACAACTGGGGTTTATATCTTATGAAAAAGAAATGATTTCCTAATTCTCGAAAACCCGAAATAGTTCCCGTCTTAACACCTACATAAAACTCAGACGACGGCACTGAAACTGCCAGACGCGTTTCACACCTGCCGCTACCTATGGTCATTTCCCAGCGATGCATGTTGGCGCCTCTCACACCTATCACCGAGAAACTTAACCGTAGAAGCTTCGTGTCAGATGAAAATGTTAGACGATATGTCTGCCATCCCATGTCTGTCGAGACGAATTTCACACTATTCGGTCTACTCAAGAACTTAGCTAAACAGCAATAAAAATGCGTTGCTAAATAAGAAAAGAGACAGGCGAAGGTATGAATGGGAGAGTTATATTTTTCACAATCAGATGAATGCGAAAAAAAGAAAGGATAAAAGAGCGATAATAAAGTAGAAGACACGGTACAATAAAGAAAAGATATGGAAATGTATTAATCATAAATCTCTCTGCGACACCTACATACCACACTTTAAACATATCACCTACATACCACACTTTAAACATGTCATCCACATACCACACTTTAAACATATCACCTACATACCACACTTTAAACATATCACCTACATAACATACTTTAATAATATCACCTACTTATCACACTACGCTTCAGACATATCAAGCACAGTACGCACTACACCACACATCAACCTCACACCCTAGATATGTTGCCGAATTATACTGAAACACATTAAAAACGCACCACCTGTATAATCCAGGATCAGAGTGTGAAATGTAAATATAAGTGTTTACAAGTTTACATATTTGGAATCTTTATTCATTTTCCTATGAATCCATGCTGGTCATTAATTTGTACATTTGATTGTTATGAAATTCATTGCATTCTATGCAGGCAAGGGAGAAAACCAAAAATGCAACCAATAAAAAAAATTAATTCACACTATCCTCAGTATCTGGTATGTCCACCGTGTGCTTGCAAACAAGCTTGGCTCCGGCTCTGCATGGAACGCACAAGTCTCTGAAGGAAATTCCGGGGAATCATGTCCCATTCACGTGTAAGAGCAGCTTCGAGCTGTTGCAGATTAGCTGGAGAACCTTGCCTGTAGACTCTGCGTCCAAGCTCGTCCCACAGATGTTCTATAGGGGATATGTCTGGTGATAGGGCAGGCCAATCAATCGTCACAATGTTCTGCTGCTGTAGATATTGCTGCGTAATGCATGCGGTGTGCGCACGTGCGTTATCCTGCTGGAGAAACTGCAAGTCTGGATATGTTGTGAACCAATGAATCCAGAACCTCATCTCGATATGTCACAGCATTAACATTTCCACGGAAGACGTGAAGAGGCAAGCGATGGTGAAAACTGAATCCTCCCCAAATGTGAATACTGCCACCTCCAAATTGGTTGTGCTGACGAACACAGCAATCTGCAAAGCGCTCTCCACACCGTCGCCAAATCCGCATACGTCCATCAGCAAAGGATATGTTGAATCTGCTCTCGTCTGTGAATAGGACAGCATTCCACTGCAGTCTAGTCCATCTGACATGTTGCTCTGCCCATTGCAGGCGCTGCTGACGATGTCTGTGAGTCAATATTGGCCCAACATAAGGTCGTCTTGCAGTAAGGCCTGTATCTCTGAGTCGTCGTATGACTGTCATTCTAGAGACTTGCCCACGTCTACCCACTATTCCTCTTGCTGTTTGACTTTCCGGGAGAGAACGATTCGTTAGGTGACTCAGCACAATATGACGATCTTGCGCAGGGGTAGTAACTCGTCGTTGGCCACTCCGAAGTCTATCCCGGGCACTGCCAGTGGTTCCGTAACGTTCATTGAGACGTACAATAGTGCTGTGGTGGCAGTTCATCCTTCTGGCAATGGCCCGCGATCTCATTCCGGTCTCCAACATACCAATGGCTCGTTGGCGGTTGTTTTCAGATAGTCGTGGCATTTCAAGCACATGTACTGGGTATTTTGTCTCAACGGCCTTTTTATACCAAGTATACTGCCACAACGCGTACATATTTTCAAGGTCATGGCTGTTGGGAATCGTGTTGCACGTGTAACTTTCATTGTTTTCAAGTAGTCTGTACACAATCCCTTGGGTTGAATCATGCACTTTCCATTCCAGCAGCCATTCGCTTTCTACCTCATGACAAACACGGGGAAAATCCATTCCCACACTTTTTTCCAGCTTCTCGGCATCAGTATATATAATAGTGGTGCGTTTTTAATGTGCTTCAGTATGTAATCACATACGTCGTGGATGTCATAACTTATAAGACAACAGGCCAGATATGTCACTCACTTACAGCCACACCCGTACATGTACGTGAAGCACTTTCCACCACACACTAGTTATGTTATCTTTTACAACCATACACGTCAGATACATATGCCAGTAACAGCCACTTACAACCACATACCCAAGACATGTTAGTAACTTACAACCACACGCGTCAGATATGCCAAACACTTAAAACTACGTATGTAAGATATGCCACCCACTTACAACCACACATGTCAGATATGTCACCCACTTACAATGACACATGTCAGATATGTCACCCACTTACAACCACATATGTCAGATATGTCACCCACTTACAACCACACATATCAGATATGTCGCCCACTTACAACCACATACGTCAGATATATCACCCACGTACAACCACATACGTCAGATATATCACCCACGTACAACCACATACGTCAGATATGTCACCCATTTACAACCACATATGTTAGATATGTCACATACTTACAACCACACATGTCAGATACGTCACTCACTTACAACCACACATGTCAGACATGTCACCCACTTACAACCACATATGTCATATATGTCACCCATTTACAACCACATACGTCCGATATGTCACCCACTTACAACCACACATGTCAGATATGTCACCCACTTATAACCACATGTGTCAGCTATGTCAGCTGCTTACAAACACACATGTCTCATATCTGATATGTCAAACTCAACAACACCTGTTGTACTCACTTACAAACACATACGCACGCTACTTTCAACCATACGCAAACGAAGTATCGCCGATCTACAACCAAGCAGCCAAGAATGTCACCCACTCTTAGCCATACATGTCGGATATGTTAACCACTAACTACCACACACACACACACATATATGTCCACCTACGTACAACCACACATGTGAATTCATCACGCTGTCACGACAAATCATCGGATGCTTCCAGTTCCACAATGGAAGAACAAGAAACTGGAAGGTCTAATTCACGATTCATGTCCACAGTTCTAGTTTTCACTTGCTTTCTGATATCAGTTTTTGAGTAAACGACATGAAAGGTTATGCACAAGGAAAAAAAAAACTTTTATAAGCATCAAAAAGGACAATATAGGTAACGTCAAGTCACACCTTTTCCTACCAAAGTTGCAATCTTTTCATGCCGCGTTCTGGCCGGGGAACTAAATTGTACGCTTTAAAACAATGAGTATTTCTTCCGAATTTACTTCATTGAGCATGATTTTTTTAAAAAGAAATATTTCTGCCTCTGTTGTTTTTCGTTGACAAAATTTCTGGAATGTTCTCCATTTATATTAAGCAGTTCGGATAATTATGAATAAGTGTCTGCATTATATATTTATATATTTAGCCAGTGCGGCCGCACAGCTCATCAAAGATGAAGCTTCTATGCTTTCGTGCCACTGTTTCCGTGTTTCAATACTTCTGAAGCACAATTGAAATGAATGACATGAGTAGAGGAGACTTTAGTGACGTCATCACGGACAAGCAGCAGAGAGAGGACATCATAATTATTTCCCCGCCATATTTTGGCGGGTGACTTACTCGTTGTTCAAAAGTAGAAGAGAAAGAAAGTGTAACGGTATATTTCAGAGATCCAAACCCAGGACTTCAGTCAGAAACGTCACACTGAAAACAAGAAGTTACATAACCACGACTATTGTCGCCTGAACCTTAGCATAAGAATGTCAATAGCAAGACATTGGAACACGATAACGATGATGACAATAAACAACACACGCTGTGCAGGAGGTACTACAGATGTTTCTTCATTCTTCAGGGTGATTGAAAAGTAACTTCCTACTTTTGAATTGGTATTTCTTCCCTCCTATCTTCTTCTTCTTCTTCCGCTTCGTACACCATCAGACGTCAACTTGAATATGTTCAAAGAAAGCAGGGGTAAGCTTGAGGTTATTTCTATCTCCATAGAACTTTTCCAGGACAGGTACTGATGATAGCCACTTGTGCTTTCTCTGTTCCTCATATGTTGGATATCTTTAAAGCAGATGTTCAGCAGTCATTTTATGGGTGCCACAGTCACACTCATCGGTAGTTCCTATCTTTAGCTTGTTGAAGAGGTGGTATCCCAACCTGTTGTGGCTGTGCAGAGTCTGAAGATTATCACTTGTTCTGTTCTGTTGAGCTGGTAATATGCATCATTTTTGTGTGTGGCCTGGATGTTCTGCTTCCCATTTGTTCCTGTATCTGCTTCTGATAAAACTCTTGGCCTTTTCAAAAGTTATACTTATATCAGGTTGAGGTAGCTTTCCCCCTTCCTCTGCCAGTCTGTCAGCTTCTTCATTGTCGGAGATGTTGCAATCATATGGGATCCACTGTAATACAAACTGTTTGAATCGGTGGCTCATTGGTGGAGTACTACTCTTAGGTTATAAGTAGTATGTCATGGCGGACTTAGGTATGATTCAGGTGGAGCGCAGGTGGAGCGGCAGATGGCGCGTGACTTTTTATATAAGGAAATACGGTTAGTATTTCAGGTGGAGCGCAGGTGGAACGGCAGGTGGCGCGTGACTTTTTATATAAGGAAATACGGTTAGTATTCAGGTGGAGCGCAGGTGGCGCATCAGGAGGCGCCGCATGACTTTTATATAGGGATATATTTTAGCCGGGGTGACTTCCTCTGATGAGCAGCTTGCGTCCTGGTAGGTTATATGTAGTTTATTTATGTGTTACAGCATGTGTTGTTATGTTGTTGATTATTTTACAAACAGTTATACGTACATATTACAACATTTAGGTATACACATAGACGATATTTACAACAGTTAGACGATATTTAGTTATACATATATTACAATATTTATTACAACAGTAAGACATATATTACAACAGTTATATAGACATAGGTAACAAAGAATTTAGTTAATATATTTTTTATTTTTTCAAATATCACAGATTGGCATTATACAATATTAGCAATCAACAAATAACATTATATGAGTATACATTGGAAAGACAGCGTGTTTTCAAAATAACAGCATATGATCACAGATTGGTCTTGTGCAATTTGGTATGTTTCTTTATACGATATATATATATATATATATATATATATATATATATATATATATATATATATATATATATATATATATATATATATATATATATATATATATATATATATATATATATATATATATATATATATGGCCCATGTCTTTTTCTCCTTGCAATTTGTTCACTATTTTTGGGAGGCATTACAGGTAATCCTTCTCCATGTTTCTTCTCCTTCTATTATTTACGTTTTTCAGAGTGAGATCACGAGGAAGTTGATCTCATCGGTTTTACGGTTCTTCTCTATGTGTTTAGAGAGTGTGTGTAGGAATTGTTGCAGTATTATTCTTGATCAGATTTGCACAATTTGTTTTTCTTTTAAAGATATGACAGGCGGCTAGACGCATTTTTCGGGATTTTATATATATATATATATATTTCGGTCATTTTGCTTCAATTGGCAGTAGAGGGCAGAGCTTAATCCCGGTTCTTTGTCTAAAGCAGTACCGGTTGCATCAGAATTGTTTACAATTCTGATTGGCTGAGATATAACGGCATGTGAAATCATTGGGTTAAATTCGAAGCCGCGTATATGACATCACGAGGTCAGCGTGCTGTTAGTTGATTATAAAAAGGGCCGTAATTTAATTCTCGGTCTCTTTATTGTAATTGCCAGCTGCGTACCTGAAACAAGTCGGTTCGCCTTCAGTGGGAATTCGAATTTGGTAAGCATAATTTTTGCGTGGTACTTTCTTTAATTTTTCTAGACCTAGGCCGATCATTTAAGTTTCTTTGGGAAGTTTAAGTTTAAATTAATTCTGAACGCCAGAGCCATCAATTCAATCTTAGTGATAGACTTGAGAAACTTCAGAGGTTCATTTATTTCCTTATTGAATGAATAGCGGTATTGAGATGTCACCGGCGTGCTTTGTATTATTGCAAAGTAGGTCGGCAGAGAAACCCGCATCTCTGATTTATGAATTTACAGAAGGACGGGAGCATGGGTATTTGTGATTTTATTAAGAGGTGTAATTTGTGAGCCTGTGGGTGCGTTCATTACTGTATATTTAATTGATACGATGTTTAGAGGGCCCAATGGGCTGATCACCCGTTGGCTTGTCACACCGATTACGGAAACAGCGGCAGATGGATCTATTTGTTGTTGCCCTAAAGACGCCGCAAGGCGTGATGGGAAACTACAACAGAGAAAATCAATCTGCTGTTGCCCTTAAGACGCCACAAGGCGTGATGGCCTCTGACTGCTTGGTCGGTCTTTGGCTAAGGACGGAAGAAGAAGTATATATATATATATATATATATATATATATATATATATATATATATATATATATATATATATATATATATATATATATATAAAATAGGCTCTTTAATACATATAGCACCGGGGTACAGCTGCAGACCACACCTTGAGGTTGAGGGAGATGTGTCGTCATTGTCATCATTGTCGTTAAAAAAAGGACAGAGAGGCGTGTATTGTGTTGTATTGTGTGTGGTATGGTTTTTTGGGGTGGAAGAGAGATAGTTATTTGGGTAGGGAGGTGTGTTGGGTGCGTGTACATAGTGGAAGATAGTTTCGGACAAGAAGTTTATGTGTTGTATTGTGGAAGAGAGATATTTGGATAGAGCGTTTATGTATTGTGTTGTATATACCTGTAGGTATCTGTGTGTGTGTGTGCAGAGAGATTATATGTTGAGGGGTGATGTGGTGACGTTGTCGGGATGCACCTGTCGTTTGATGTAAAAGTAAGACAGGGAGTTGCGGTGTTGTTAGTACGTGTATATGGTGGAGTTGTGTGTTTTGAACCCAATATTTTCCCCACCCTGTGCTTGTTGTGTGTTGAGTACTTCTAAAAATGTGTTTTTGTCGATGGTGTTGTGGTGTTTGTTCAATCCTTTTGTTGTTGTTTTGTCATAATCGCCAAAACAGTGATACGTTTTGCTACAGAGGGAAATCATCCCACTGCCCTCGTACTCTAATTTAAAAAGGCCAGGTGTCCGTTTGTCGTATAATTTTTGCTCTCGACATTTTTGACAAACTACGCGCGTCTTACCCTCGCTAGCTACGAAAACTGATTTATGGTCGGGACATACTTCGGCGGGGAACCACTGGTCATAGGAGCTATAAAACTCCTGTCGCATAGCGGGCTTAACAACGTCCGCTAAGTTATTCGCGCTAAGGGCCAAGTATGTGTTTTGATCGCGTGCCAATTCTGTGTATAGGTAAACAAATCTGTACACAGAATTGGCACGCGATCAAAACACATACAAACACCCATAAATATTTATCCACTTTCACTTTCTTTCACAGTCCAGAAAGAACACAACCCATAGAATGGTTGTCACTTTTGCTCCCCGTCTTTGCACAACAGACAAAAAGATTTAAAATTAATTACAGTCATCACGCAATTTTGAGAAACAGAGAAACCCAAGAATTACGTTTCTATCACGCTTCACACAACAACGCCTGTGTTTTTGAACAGCCTCATCTAGTCAACAACATTACAGATTTCAAATCTTTTGTCTCAAACTTACAAGACAGCGACATTCTTAGACATGCACA
The DNA here is from genome assembly GCA_024509875.1 of Oreohelix idahoensis. NCBI lineage: Eukaryota > Metazoa > Mollusca > Gastropoda > Stylommatophora > Oreohelicidae > Oreohelix > Oreohelix idahoensis. The sequence goes on along the minus strand of JAMPIV010018683.1, from coordinate 845,015 downwards.
AATAAACAGATCCAACACAAAATATTATGTTGAAGCAATCCCTGCGACCTCTTTCTATCTCTATCATATTCAAGACTTTCCGATCGGCTGCTTTTTACAAGATATTGCAAATTTCATCACCGATAATAAACACATCAATACATTACAAAAGAACGCTCGTAATGGTACACCTTACAGTGATAACTTTTGCTTTTTTAGGTGTTTAGCCGTCTTTAATAACAAGAATGTTAGGTGTATTAATAAAACGACACAGCGACTCCTAAAACAGTGGCAAACACAGCAGGGACTATCGTCCCTCATCGATTTCCCCGGAGTTAATTATACAGATATTCCCTCCTTAGAAAAATGTTTTAAAATAAATATAGACGTTTTTGAATTTGGCGACGCGCAGACCCTGACCCCCAAACTTAGAGGTAGTGATAGTTTTCAGGAAACGTTGCGTCTTTTAATGTTTAAAAATCATTTTATGTATATTGTAGATATTGATAGGGAGGCAAACTCCTTTTCGTGTCCCAAATGCGGTAAGTTATGGAAGTTCTTTGTGTTTATGGAGCGACATGAGCAGACCTGCACCGGCGATAAGAGAAAGGAGATATTTAAAGGTGGGGTTTATACCCCACCAGATACCATTTGGGAATCGATCGCAGCGCAGGGTATAGATGTAGACACAACATTCGTCTTTCCCTACCGGGCCACCTTTGACTACGAGTGTTATTTCGAGACCTCTGTAGAGCCCAGTGGTAGCGCAACTACCTATACAGCTAAACACGTGCCCCTGTCTTGCTCGGTGACCTCTAATGTCCCCGGGTTTGAGGACCCCGTTTGTTTTATCACAACGGGTGACCCACAAGACTTGGTGAATAGGATGCACGCGCATCTGACCAACATTGCCGAGGCGTCTTACGCTATTGTGCGCGAACGTTTTGATGAGGTATATACTCAACTCGGTGATTTAGAGGGGCTCATTGAGAGACTCGATGAGTATTTGCACGAGCTGCCCGTGTTAGGCTTCAATTCGGGAAAGTACGATGTGAATGTGATAAAACCGTATCTCATCAAATATTTCCTTGACCAAGATTTCAAATATTTCGTCAAGAGAAATAATAACTTTATGTGTATCGCCATCCCGCAACTAAAATTTTTAGATATAATCACCTAATTAGCCCCCGGTTTTAGCTATAGTAAGTATCTGGCCGCGTATAAAGTAACAGAAACCAAAGGGTTTTTCTGTTACAAATACGTAACCGACTTAGAAAAGTTAGACGAAACGGCGCTACCACCCCACTCGGCTTTTTTTCCGCCCTAAAGAATTCTAATATTTCTAGTGACGAGTACGCCGAGTGTCAGAGAGTCTGGGTCAATAACCGTATGACCACGTTGCGCGACTTTCTGACGTGGTACAACAATAAAGACGTGGTCCCCTTCCTAATAGCGTTAGAACAACAGGTTAGTTTTTATGCGGGGTTAGGTGTAGATATGTTTAAAGATGCGATTTCCGTGCCCGGTGTCACGTTAAAATATCTTTTCAAAACCCTCCCGTCAAACGTATCGTTTTCTTTATGCTCGAAGCGGGAGCAAGATTTGCACGATACGTTGCGCCAAAATATAGTGGGGGGACCCTCAATTATATTTCACAGGTTTCATGAACAAGGCAAAACGTGCATTAGAGGGGGCAAAATGGTTCAATGCATTAAAGATTTTGATGCCAACGCCCTTTATTTGTGGGCGCTAATGCAGAAAATGCCCACTGACTTTCCCGTTAGACGAAACAGGGAGGACGGTTTCAGGTACCACAAGGTAAATAAATACACCGTGCAGTGCCGCGACTGGTTGAGTTGGGTGTCGCACACGAATAATGTGGTTTTAAAAACCCAGTTTAACGGCCGTGAGTTGTCTTTGGGCCATAGGCACATTAGGGTAGATGGTTGGGACAAAGATTCTCGCACCGTCTACCAGTTCCATGGTTGCCTGTTCCACGGCTACCCTAACTGCCCACTAACCACCGGTCGTGACGTTAACCCAGTCAATAAAAAACCGTTGGCTGAGTTGTACGAAAATACGCGGGAAATTGGTGCCTATTTGAGGAACGAGTGCGACGTTACCTTGGTCGAAATGTGGGAATGCGAGTGGCAAACCTTGAAGGAAGACGATCCATCAATCGGTCGCTTTCTGCGCGCTACCTTCCCAACCCTGAAACCATCTTATACCAAATGTCGGTACCCGCTAACAGAAGAAAATATTCTCGCCTCTGTGCTAGATGAAACCTTGTTTGGTTTAGTCGAGTGTGACATTCATGTCCCCGACTCCCTGAAAGACCATTTCTCGGAAATGACGCCCAGTTTTAAGAACGTTGACGTCACGAGAGATGATATTGGGCCTTTCATGCGGGAATACGCCGAAAAGCATAAACTCCTAACTACCCCCAGAAGAACGTTGATCGGCAGTTATGTGGGCAAAAAGATTCTGTTGGCGACACCTTTGCTTCGTTGGTACCTGGCCAAAGGCTTAGAAGTCACCTGTGTTTACCAGGGGATTGACGTGTTTCAAACAGTTTGGGGACACTGTTTCGGATGCGCGCCGCCAGGGTGATACAGATCCTGCCTACGCAATTACCAGCGAAATCATGAAACTGTTGGGTAACGCCGCCTATGGTAAAACGTTGACCAATAAGGCGAAGCATGTAGAGGTTTCGTACACGACGGGAGAGGGTACATCTAAATTAATAAACTGCCCCCGCTTTAGGAAAATCACTTTAGTGACGGATGACACATTCGAAGTAGAAATGACTAAAAAGAAAATTAGTTGGGACCTGCCCGCGCAGATAGGTTTTTTCGTTTATCAGTACGCCAAATTGAGAATGTTAGAGTTTTATTATGACTGTCTAGATAAATTTGTAGATAGGTCAGACTTTTAGTTGTGCGAGACAGACACAGACAGCCTTTAATTGGCCCTTAGCGCGAATAACTTAGCGGACGTTGTTAAGCCCGCTATGCGACAGGAGTTTTATAGCTCCTATGACCAGTGGTTCCCCGCCGAAGTATGTCCCGACCATAAATCAGTTTTCGTAGCTAGCGAGGGTAAGACGCGCGTAGTTTGTCAAAAATGTCGAGAGCAAAAATTATACGACAAACGGACACCTGGCCTTTTTAAATTAGAGTACGAGGGCAGTGGGATGATTTCCCTCTGTAGCAAAACGTATCACTGTTTTGGCGATTATGACAAAACAACAACAAAAGGATTGAACAAACACCACAACACCATCGACAAAAACACATTTTTAGAAGTACTCAACACACAACAAGCACAGGGTGGGAAAAATATTGGGTTCAAAACACACAACTCCGCTATATACATGTACGAACAACACCGCAACTCCCTGTCTTACTTTTACATCAAACGACAGGTGCATCCCGACAATGCCACCACATCACTCCTCAACATATAATCTCTCTGCACACACACACAGATACCTACAGGTATATACAACACAATACATAAACGCTCTATCCAAATATCTCTCTTCCACAATACAACACATAAACTTCTTGTCCGAAACTATCTTCCACTATGTACACGCACCCAACACACCTCCCTACCCAAATAACTATCTCTCTTCCACCCCAAAAAACCATACCACACACAATACAACACAATACACGCCTCTCTGTCCTTTTTTTTACGACAATGATGACAATGACGACACATCTCCCTCAACCTCAAGGTGTGGTCTGCAGCTGTACCCCGGTGCTATATGTATTAAAGAGCCTATTATATATATATATATATATATATATATATATATATATATATATATATATATATATAGATATATATATATATATATATATATATATATATATATATATATATATATATATATATATATATATATCGTATAAAGAAACATACCAAATTGCACAAGACCAATCCGTGATCATATGCTGTTATTTTGAAAACACGCTGTCTTTCCAATGTATACTCATATAATGTTATTTGTTGATTGCTAATATTGTATAATGCCAATCTGTGATATTTGAAAAATAAAATATATTAACTAAATTCTTTGTTACTTATGTCTATGTAACTGTTGTAATATATGTCTAACTGTTGTAATAAATATTGTAATATATGTATAACTAAATATCGTCTAACTGTTGTAAATATCGTCTATGTGTATACCTAAATGTTGTAATATGTACGTATAACTGTTTGTAAAATAATCAACAACATAACAACACATGCTGTAACACATAAATAAACTACATATAACCTACTAGGACGCAAGCTGCTCATCAGAGGAAGTCACCCCGGCTAAAATATATCGCTATATAAAAGTCATGCGGCGCCTCCTGATGCGCCACCTGCGCTCCACCTGAATACTAACCGTATTTCCTTATATAAAAAGTCACGCGCCACCTGCCGTTCCACCTGCGCTCCACCTGAAATACTAACCGTATTTCCTTATATAAAAAGTCACGCGCCACCTGCCGCTCTACCTGCGCTCCACCTGAATCATACCTAAGTCCGCCATGACATACTACTGTTATCCAGATCTGCATTGTTCTGGTTCTTCAGCGTTGCTCACGGCTGTTTGTGCCCTTTACCAGAGCGCTCTTTTAGTTTCGGTGACCGGAATTCTGACACCGGGTATAAAATTTTCGTGTGCACCGTAAAAGACTATTTAAGTTTTTGGCGGGGAAAATCAGCTGATGTGTGTGTAAAATCAGTAAAATATAAATCATTACACACTCGTTCTGGATAAACACAGCGCTAAAATTCTTTCGTGTGCTATAACTTTGTTCTCTGCTCTATTTTTGATTGCATTTTTATTTGTTTGAAATTAGTTTTGACGGAGTTACAGACTTTTGAAAACAGCGTCATCATTTGAGGAAATTCATAAAATAAGTAATCTTTTTATTAATTTAATATCTAAAAATCGGCCCATTCATTTGAGTTTATAATTATAAAGACTTCTCGAAGGGAAGCTAAAGATAATTTCCACATACTTTTTTTTTTTGGTTTCATATCTTGAGAATGTGTGGTAGTCAGTTTTGTGAGTTTGGCATTACAAGAACAAGCATATTGTCACCAGATTTTATAGCATTTAAATTACTGTAAACGCATTCCTGATACTCACAAATCTTAAATAAGGTTGTAACAAAATAACTTTGTAAAGCACCATCTGTTTTTGCATTTTCATTCATTTATAATGATATTTAGGTACGTATATAAGCGTCAGAAAACATGTAAATCTATAGATAGATTACTTCTACATACTTGGTTCTATCTTTCAAGTCTTGTTAATCTTGTATTTATAATATGAATTTTTTTTTTTTATTGTGTGTGAGATAAGGACTGTTCCATTAGTGTTCTTTGGTAGACAATCCTGTGCACACGACGGCTGCCAAAGAATTCTAAGTAACTGTTTGTATATCTTCTTTCATTCACAGATAAAGCATTCTACATCCTGGTGTTAGACTTGATAGTCCCAAATATTCCTCTATCTTTATACATACACAAGTAAACTATACTACATAACAACGAAATGGAACATACTGTTTTGCATCATATGAATTGTGCCAGTGCACTGTGCAGAGCCTGTGGAAAGAGAGCATTAACTTCCAAAACAACACGTTCAATTCAGAAAGCGCTGAACTGTTCTAAATTACGTTAATGATCTGTTCTTTGTGTTTGGAATTAACGTATCAGATGATAAACCCACACAGCATTCGACTATATTTTGTAAGAAGTGTTACTTACGAATACAAAATTCAAAAAGGAGGCATAATGAGAAGTGTCTTGAAACAGCCAAGTTACTATCGGAAAACAGTCAGCACATCTGGAAAGACTAAAACCATAATTTGACTATAAGTGAATGTCAACTGTGCAATTGTGTTGCAAAGACATCTTTTGGTGTTTTAAAAACAAAAAGCTGCTCTATCCCCTGTAATGTTCTTTCTGACCCCTCCATGTCTAGTCAGTCATTTAGCTGTAGTCAGGATAGCTCTGTACAGTAGGAGATTGATGTGTCTGCCCACATTAGTGATGATATTGTTCAACTGGAGGTTGATGTGCCAGCTCACATTAAAGGCGATACCATTATTCATTTGGAGGTGGATAACACTACTCACCCTAGCATGCCAGTTCTTGTTGCCACATCTACACCAACCAAGTCAGTTATACATACGACAAGTACACCCACCTCGCCTGTCTTCAAAAGCGACATCACAGTACAACAGTTACTTGCTAAGCCACCTTCACAACCACTAACACAAAAGGAAGAACCCCTATTCACATCCATTGTTAGAAAAAAAAAAACTAGAAACAGCAAAAAGTAATATCATAAAATGCAAAACCAGAGGACAGCCTATTGTACTACAAAAACTAATTAAACATAGAAGAGAAACATCAGTCACCAGAACGCCAACAAACGTAAGCGATCTCAATTGCTTCACACTGTTAGAAAACATATTGCTGGAACATCAACTGATTCATTAGACCTGCAGCAGGCACATGAACTACAACGCTGTTCAGAAACGTCACGTCAGGAAATTTGCAGGAAAGCAGGCATTGAAAGTAGAGTTAGAATATCCAAAGAATTAGCAATAGCCATGAAGGAAACAGTAGGTCTTACGTGGGCACAGCAGAGAAGACTGAAAATTGAAAGACGCGCCAGAAGTATTAAAAATATAACTTCACAATTAAAATTTATAATGGAAACTCATTTGTTACAAATTTCTCCATCTGTGAATGTACAGATTCATCCTATAAAAAAAAGGAAGTGAGAATGATAATTGAGCGAAATTTTGGGGCTAGAGCAAATTATGGCAGTTGTTGCTTGAGATTGACAGAATTAACAGAGTGTGGAAATCATTTAATAGATGTATTTTTTAAATACACCTATTTATCTATTAAATTGAACATTTCGTTTTACTCATGACCATACTTATTTTTACATGACCATCGTGATGTATGATTGAGATAATTGTTAGCTCTTATGTTTTTGGGGACAATTGGGTGTGTTATTTTAAGGTAATAAATGTGGACTTGCAATTTAATGTTTCAATAACTAATGTTTGACGCATGAAACCAAAACAAAACTTTGATATCCATTTTCTGCATGTTTTCTACTTTTGATTTCTGTAATTTGTTATGCATGTTGATTGTGACCGATTTAGTGAAAATTGCATTATAAACAAACCATAACAAAATATAAAAAAAACGTAAATTTTACACTATTTCAGACTATTACATCTTCTGTTCTAATTGTGATAAAATGTTTGTTCTTGTTCTAAAATTTACTCTAACATTTCTAGTCTAGCTTTACGCAAAATTAAAGCCGGTATTTATAATAATAAAGTAGCCTAAAAACATTAATTAAGCCCTATCCAAAGTAAAATCCGCCACCTTTTTTTCCAGTTAGGAAGTTACCACGTGACCTCTGACACGATAGCTATAAATAGCGCGGTCGGGGAAATAGGGGAAATAACTAAAAGATCGCTGGCAAACAGCCGTGTGCTATTATTATCTGTAAAGAAAGCAGCTTGTGTCTCGGAGCTTTCCTCTGTCATTAGGACCTCTGCTGCAGTGTTCAAGGCCTCTGCTTCTGTTCTGAAGTTGCTTGAGAAGTTCCCTGTTGCTACTGACAACCTTTTTTGTGTACCAGTGGTTGAGTTCAGCAACACTCCTCCACCTCCATCTTCTTTTGCATTTGTTGCTGATCCATCTGTGTAGGCATGGGTCCAGGTGTTGCTGATCCATCTGTGTAGGTATGGGTCCAGGTGTTGCTGATCCATCTGTGTAGGCTTGGGTCCAGGTGTTGCTGATCCATCTGTGTAGGCGTGGGTCCAGGTGTTGCTGATCCATCTGTGGAGGCATGGGTCCAGGTGTTGCTGATCCATCTGTTAGGCATGGGTCCAGGTGTTGCTGATCCATCTGTGTAGGCATGGGTCCAGATGTTGCTGATCCATCTGTGTAGGCATGGGTCCAGGTGTTGCTGATCCATCTGTGTAGGCATGGGTCCAGGTGTTGTTTGAGTAATGTTTCTCTATGTATTCTGTGGTTATGGCTCTTCTCTCTGTTGCAGTCTGGCTCTTCTTTCTCTCAATACCAGGAATGTTTCCTGCCTAATTTATATCAAAATAAAGAGAATAAACTGCAATTTTATTACGTAAAATGTTATGTCAGATTAACATTACAACTTAACGTTAGATCAGGTCAATTTAACGCATGACGTCACAACGGGCAGCCATTTTGGTTGTATCTTGTATCGTCTGTTTATTGGCCATTTTAGATTTAATTTTTTTCGTTTTGTTTGTGGGATGACAAGACATATCAAGTCTTTGGTTCTTGTTTTGATGTTTTTGTTTTTAAATGTCTATGTAAAAGATAAAAATATTTAAAAACGTGAAATGACTTTTCAGTTACCCTGTATGGGCCATCAAAGTTTAGCTCACTAATATAACTTGACTCGATGCATGGTTGGAAATTTTTTAAAAATCGGATTACCAGAAAAAGACAAAAAAGGTTATTTTTGATTTTCATATAATAATTGTGTTTTAAATATTTATAAGCCTTTTTACTTTGATATTCTTTTTGAATTATGTGTTTATCTGTAATAGTTTATGAGTTATCAATGTTCAAAGAGAATCAGATAAGTGTGTTAACATTTTAAAAACTAAACTTTAACGAAAACAGGGCTTGCGATTCACAGTTCCGGTGATATTTTCTACAATTTTAAAGCTATAGCCTTCAAATTTTGCACACTTATAGCCCATGTTATCCTTTATGGCATGAACCTCCACTTTTTTCTTACATGGTATAGAAACAGAGATATTGCTATACAAAGTTCTAAATTTTTGCGATTTAAAAGGGTCATATTGCAAGAGCCATATCTACAAAACTCAATGGGGTAGACATTTTTGGGTGGTTCACGCCATAGGTAGGGATGTTATGCACATCATCTGCTGGTTTGGCATTCTTCGCACCTTTTATGTGAGTGAAATTCATTCCCAGGTGCACTGGGGGTTTTCCTTTCTTTTTTTTTTTCATCACTTCATGTTAATTAATTATTTTCACATAAAACATTAAAATTTATAAAGTAAACTTTGTTCATCATAAAATATAATATCTCTTGTAACATGTGGCCAAATTTTATGTCAACAAGTTTGTTAGTTATTTTCCTGTTAATTTTTTAAAAAGATAACCTATTTCTGGGTGGGTGTTCCCCCTTAAAACCGAACTCGTAAATCGGAAAATGCTGTACCTGGCATTCCCAGAATGTTTCACATAATAAATTTTTTTCTTGTTTGCATGAATGCACATACATGACAGGACACATTTATTTCAGACGACAAGGCGTTTTATATGTTCGGACACAGCCCATAAAATAACCAAAGGACTGCGTGTAACGGGTGAACAGATGAAGGGGTGTGCTCCTAAATACGAGGAGAAAAGTCGTAATTTAAAAAAAAGTACATAAGCAAAATAGTAAGCGGCATGTGTAGCGTAAAAGATTGATACGAACACTGAGTGGTGGGGGGTGTGGGGATGAAACTAGTTGTCAGGATTTTCACAGCTTAAGCTATCATAAATACGTGACCTAATCCAGGGATGTTAGCAAGGTGCGCTGCTGATATTAATTTGAGGATTACCTGCGTGAAAAACATCGCTCCGATTAGAGGACAGGTAAAACATTTTTGAGAAATGAGATATTTTCTTTTGTTACTCTTAAAACAAGGTACGAAGTGGTTAACACATAACTAAACAGAGGGACCAAGAGTACACACACACATAACTAAACAGAGGGACCAAGAGTACACACACACACATAACTAAACCGAGGGACTAAGAGTACACACACACATAACTAAACAGAGGGACCAAGAGTACACACACACATAACTAAACAGAGGGACCAAGAGTACACACACACACACATAACTAAACCGAGGGACTAAGAGTACACACACACATACAGAACTAAACAGAGGGACCAAGAGTACACACACACATACAGAACTAAACAGAGGGACCAAGAGTACACACACACATACAGAACTAAACAGAGGGACCAAGAGTACACGCACACATAACTAAACAGAGGGACCAAGAGTACACACACACATACATAACTAAACAGAGGGACCAAGAGTACACACACACATACAGAACTAAACAGAGGGACCAAGAGTACACACACACATACAGAACTAAACAGAGGGACCAAGAGTACACACACACACATACAGAACTAAACAGAGGGACCAAGAGTACACACACACATACAGAACTAAACAGAGGGACCAAGAGTACACACACACACACACACACACATAACTAAACAGAGGGACCAAGAGTACACACACACATACAGAACTAAACAGAGGGACCAAGAGTACACACACACATACAGAACTAAACAGAGGGACCAAGAGTACACACACACATACAGAACTAAACAGAGGGACCAAGAGTACACACACACATACAGAACTAAACAGAGGGACCAAGAGTACACACACACATACAGAACTAAACAGAGGGACCAAGAGTACACACACACATACAGAACTAAACAGAGGGACCAAGAGTACACACACACATACAGAACTAAACAGAGGGACCAAGAGTACACACACACATACAGAACTAAACAGAGGGACCAAGAGTACACACACACATACAGAACTAAACAGAGGGACCAAGAGTACACACACACACATACAGAACTAAACAGAGGGACCAAGAGTACACACACACATACAGAACTAAACAGAGGGACCAAGAGTACACACACACATACAGAACTAAACAGAGGGACCAAGAGTACACACACATACAGAACTAAACAGAGGGACCAAGAGTACACACACACACACACACACGCATAACTAAACAGAGGGACCAAGAGTACACACACACATACAGAACTAAACAGAGGGACCAAGAGTACACACACACATACAGAACTAAACAGAGGGACCAAGAGTACACACACATACAGAACTAAACAGAGGGACCAAGAGTACACACACATACAGAACTAAACAGAGGGACCAAGAGTACACACACACACACACACACACACATAACTAAACAGAGGGACCAAGAGTACACACACACATACAGAACTAAACAGAGAGACTAAGAGTACACACACACATACAGAACTAAACAGAGGGACCAAGAGTACACACACACATACAGAACTAAACAGAGGGACCAAGAGTACACACACACATACAGAACTAAACAGAGGGACCAAGAGTACACACACACACACACATAACTAAACAGAGGGACCAAGAGTACACACACACATACAGAACTAAACAGAGGGACCAAGAGTACACACACACATACACGCATAACTAAACAGAGGGACCAAGAGTACACACACACATACAGAACTAAACAGAGGGACCAAGAGTACACACACACACGCACACATAACTAAACAGAGGGACCAAGAGTACACACACACATACAGAACTAAACAGAGGGACCAAGAGTACACACACACACACACACACGCATAACTAAACAGAGGGATCAAGAGTACACACACACATACAGAACTAAACAGAGGGACCAAGAGTATACACACATAGACACACATACACACACACCACACACATACAGAAAAGTTAAGTAAATGGAAGACACTGACAAGAAAATAGGAGGACATTAGAGGACAGAAAAGTTAAGTAAATAGAAGACACTGACAAGAAAATAGGAGGACATTAGAGGACAGAAAAGTTAAGTAAATAGAAGACACTGACAAGAAAATAGGAGGACATTAGAGGACAGAAAACTGAAAGTAAAAAGTGCTTTTTGTAGGCACTCCGGAGATTCGACCCAGACCCACTCGGACCATGTCATCGCCTCGCATCGCTGCGGCAATGATAGTGTTATGACTGAACTAGGCGAACCCAAAATAGGTGCATCACTAGGGGTAATCGTTTTTACGACAATGATAGTTTTACGACTGAACTAGACGAACACTCCTAAATAAGTGCATTACTTATAGTAGTTGGAATAGTCGTTTTTACGACAATGCTAACAACTATCATCACCAATCAGCTCTCCAAGGAACATAAGCACTCAACTTATACCAAGTCTTTTTGTCCAATGCCATCAACAAACTTATACCAAGTCTTTCTGTCCTGTGCCATTAATAAACTTATACCAAGTCTTTCTGTCCCGTGCCATCAACAAACTTATACCAAGTCTTCCTGTCACGTGCCATCAACAAACTTATACCAAGTCTTCCTGTCACGTGCCATTAACAAACTTATACCAAGTCTTCCTGTCACGTGCCATCAACAAACGTATACCAAGTCTTCCTGTCACGTGCCATCAACAAACTTATACCAAGTCTTCCTGTCACGTGCCATCAACAAACTTATACCAAGTCTTCCTGTCACGTGCCATCAACAAACTTATACCAAGTCTTCCTGTCCCGTGCCATCAGCTCTAAGTATTTACATGTCTTCTTCACCCCCCTCATGTCTGCCTCAAGTTATATCTCCCATATTCTTTCTTCGACAGCCTTCTACCTCTGTTACCCAGAGGAGTCCGCAACAAGGACTGCCATGTGATGCTATCAACAAGCTTCTTCAGCTTGTGTCCGATCTATCTCCAGCGTCTTCTTCTCATCTCTTGTTCTACTGTCCATTGTCTGGTTCTTGTCTCAGTTCTTTAGTTGACTTGTTCATTATTATTAGCAGTTATGAAATATTAAAAGTTTTTATGTTCTAGTACGGGTAAGGCACAAAGGTATATGTGCCCGCGTCAGTTATGTTAAATGCGCAAGTAGTTACAGTAGAACTCCATTTATCCGAACACCATGGGACCGAGCATCGTTCGGATAATCAAATGTTCGGATAATTGGATTACATGATGTATCGAGTACATGTACACATATTTCTAAAAATAATTAACAATCACAAGGAAAATACACTATAAAACATATTTACTTGTACTGTAATAATAATACCCACACTGTATTAGATCACTGTATCACCAAAATCTTTCATTACACTGCAGTGCATGTACTACTTGTATTAATTATTTTTGTTAAGAAAGAGAAATGTTTTCAAAATAACATTACAAACAATTCAAAACCAGGCGCAACTTACGTATGCATGTACTTGCACAGATGTAGCCCACTATTTAAAATAATGAGGAATCCTCTTTTGCGCCAAACTGGATAGTCTGCTTTTGGCTGCTAAGTCCCGCATTCTCTTCAACAGCAGAAGCTGTGTAGGACAGCTGTCATCTTCTTGCTCGTACCAAGCCATCGCTGTTTCTAGTGCTATAAAGGCTTCTTCAGGACTTGGTCGACGTTTTAGGTTTTCTTCACAATCTACAAGTACATCATGTACTTCTGAGGAGTCTTCATCATCGGTCACTACATGTATTTGGTTTTCTTCCTGCGCAAAAGACAAAATTTCTTCGTCATTCAAAAACTGAAAACCAGAATCATTATCATCTTCTAGCCACATGTGTGCATCATCTTTGTCACAGTCCGAAAATCCGGGCATTGCTTGAAACAGTTCCACAACTTCATTTATACAATCATCATTTGTGTCCACTGCAGTAGTTTCATTTCCTCCTTTTTTCCCAAGCAATCTATTCCAAGCCTTGTTGAGATTATCTTGTGACAGGGTGGTCCAAGCATCAGCTTACATATAGCAGCAGTCTTTGAGATTAAGCTTTTTTTGAAAACGCCACCACACTTTCTTCATCTTCAGCCAACAATAAACGACGCAGGACTTCCTTCTTGTACATCTTTTTAAGCTTTGCTATAACACCCTGATCCATTGGTTGAATCAGTGCTGTTACATTGGGAAGCAGAAAAATTACTTTAAAATTTGCATCAACTGCATTCAATGTATCCGTCTCTGGATGAGATGGTGCATTGTCCAGTAGAAGAATTACTTTTCCAGTTTTCTTTTCTTGTTCTTTCAACCTCTTCACATTTGGGATGAACTGATTTGTATACCAATCAAGAAATATTTCACTATTCATCCAAGCACTCTTCTGTGCTTTGTAGCACAATGGGAGACATGTCACATTCTTTAAACAACGTGTTTTTTTGGCTTTGCCGATCATTAGCACCGGTAAACGATGACTTCCACTGGCATTCGCGGCTACCAAAATTGTTACTCTCTTTTTGCACTTTTTAAACCCAGGGGCAGCTGCTTCGCGCTGAGATGCAAGTGATTTTTGAGGCAATGATTTCCAGTATAAGCCAGTCTCATCGGCATTATACACATCATCGAGTAAATAACCTTCTTCTTCCAAAAAAGCCAAGAATGTTTCTTTAAAATTTTCAGCGGCAGTTGCATCGCTAGATGAAGATTCCCCTTGAATCTCCAATTCTCGTATGCCATGACGAGATTTAAAGTTTCTTAACCATCCCTGGCTAGCCTTAAAGTCAGGAGGACCGTCAAGTTGACTGTTGAACTGAAGTGCCTTTTCACACAATAGAGAGCCAGAGATAGGTTCCCCTTTGCTTCCTCTTTGCACAAACCATATATACAAAGCCTCTTCCAATTTCAAATCTTTCGCATTTCTCATGGTTTTATTTTTCTTCGACCCATTTTCACTATCCAATTTCGATGCAAAACTCATAATTTTATCCTTGTTACTTTTGATGTCAGAGACGGTAGCTTTCCCAACATTGAAAATCCTCGCAAATGAAGACACAGTTTCACCTTTTCCTAGTCTCTTGATAATTTCTGTTTTCGTTTCAATTGACAAAACATTGCGGTTCCTTTTATATGCTTTAGGCCTACTGGAAGATGCCAGGTCGCACAGAGAAATACGTGTACACCAAAATTATTCTGCTGTAGTAGCAGACACAATTATTTTAAGTTGAACTGTCTGTTTAGCCAGTGTTCTGCCTAGAACGCACACATACACTGGATTGGTAAACCAGATATTAACGGACTTTATGATCTAACTGACTTCATGTACGTAAGCGACCGTCCATTAGCCCATCTCATTGTCTACAAATTGTTCGCACACATTTGAAGCTTGCCGCATCAAAAGATTCAGAACTGTAGTCTAACGTGACTGGTGAAGACTTGATTTTTTTTTTCTTTCTGGAAAAAGTGTTCGGATAATTGGATGTTCGGATAATTGGGGTTCGGATAAATGGAGTTCTACTGTATCTTGATTTTATTTTCAATCAGAGTTAATCCTTTACGTATATGTTGTTGTTGTTCAAGTGCTACAAGCTTTTCGCCTGGGATGGAGATTCTTGACTTTTGCTCATTTTTCTTCCCAGGTTCATTCTTCCCTTTAGGTTTAGTGATAAGCAAAACAGTCTCAACATGACAACGTATATCCAAAAGAAATACTGTAATGTTCCAAAAACAGCAATGCAGTAAATTCAACCAGAAGTTTATTGATCGTCATTTGACAAGCACTGGTATTTTCACAATTGACATGTTCGTTACTTACTTATAAACGAAATAGTGTAAAATCCAAAAGGAAAATATATCCAACAGAAGAAAAAATAAACTGGTCTTGATAACCTCAAGGACGAAGTTCACCTAACACTACAAACTGCCTAGCACAAATTTCTATCTATCTAATCTCTAAGACGAAACTCGAACCTGGCTTGCCTAACACAACACAATGAATACCTAGCAAATCTCTGCCCTTTCTCGCATCTCTCCAACTTATATACAGCTACTTCTTTTTCCCGCCATTTTTCACACGTCTCGCTAATTTTACACACGACTCGCTAATTATATACACGTCTCTCTGTTTTCGACATTTTGCACACGACTTTCTGTTATTTTTACTTTTTTCACAGTGGTGATCTTTTCCACCTTAAAAATTGGATAAAAAACCCAAGATCACTGTTACCGTCATTTTCGACGGTGAAAAAAACACCAACCTAATGTGTGTTTGGTTTAATGTAATCAAAAAGAGATAAACGTTTATTATCTCTCGGTGACAAGTTTGACTGGTGATTATCATCTCCTGTCTTATGTTGTCCTGTCTTAGACATGTCTTAGAGTTGACATGTCTTAATTCTATTTATAGGATCATTCGGTGTATCTTTGTCACCCGTTTGGTCGGAAACGCCTGGTCTGGGTTTGCCTCGATCTGGTCCATGCTCTTTGGGCATGCGCGGGGTCTGAGCGGCAAAAGCCGGGAGACCGATATTCAGAGAGTGCGTACCTGTGGCTTAGAACGGATGTCCCGATCCGTAGATTCCTCTCTGCCAAGTTTTCGATAGGGATTGGAAATTCTGGGAATGGCCGTTTGGCATTCTTCCGTCCCTGAGTGTTTTCTTTATGCCAGTATTGGCTGTATTGTGTTACTTAAGAGTGTCAGGATTCTTTAAAAAGGTAACTGAAAACGCTATTCGATCTTTTCGTCTCGTTTAGATCTTACAGGTACATTTATCGCTGATGGCGACATAGTGAGCGAAGCTCACAAGAAGTTATTATACTGTACTCCAGTATGGCTTCATATCTACAAGACTAGATCTAGTTGACCTGTTACTCACATAAGCCTAGGAATCATCTTTATGGATCCACAATGCAGGCGGAATATGATTTGGCAGAAAATATATATTCAATCTCAGGAGCCTGTGTGAACTGAGAGTGACCTGTTTATCAAGGCCCGCGACCTGCGGCCTGATTTCGTTGTCACCATATCTATTCTTCACCAGAATGAAGTATCTGGCATGTGAGGCCAGTCTGAAGTCTTTTTGCTAATTGTAGGACAATGGCATTGACTTTGTTTATATAGATGATATCGCCCGTACTACGCAATATATTTGCTAGGGCTTACCTGATGGGGCTCAGTCAGGGGTTAGAGCTATTGCATAAACTGTAAACACTGATAAAGACATTGTTACATGTCTAGGATCTGTGATGGTTGAAGCTGACCTTTGTAACTACACATATTATGTACCCGATTTTATACTATTGACTGTTTCGTTCATCATCATCGTATTATCGTACGTCACAAATAAATATTGTAAACGTCAGCAGCATTCCCTACTTCACTGACTTCTACTTGTGGTTGTGTGAGTTAATGTGAAGACGTCCAAGAGCCTATACGGCCTTCGTGTTATCAGCACTGTTATCTACACACTTACACCATCAACCACATTGTCATACAAGTATTATACGTCTAAATCTGCAGGAATACTGACATTATGTATGTGTCTACTAAACCCTGGCGACACCTCACGCTAGTGACCTAGATTCCTTGCTACTACTTGGTACAGCCCAGGACAACATGACACGCTCAACGTACTACCATCCATAACACAGAAAAACAGTACGTTACATCAGTACATTTACACTGAGCAACCTTATACATCTCCAATCTCCGTGCAATCCAACTTTACTTCTACTGTCAAACAGACTTTTACATCTGGTGGACCAGATTCGTAGGTTTTTTTGTCAACAACACGGATTTTCCGGCCCACATCTGGATTTATACATCCGGAAGGCAAGATTGACGTTTAGTTGTCAGCTACACAGTAGGGAAAGAGGTCAACGTCTGCTGATCGACGTATACAATCATGGATGATACAGAATCGTTACATGGACCACAGCTGCTGCAGAATTGCTACATGAACCACAGCTGCTACAATAGTGCTACATAGACCACAGTTGCTGACGAAGTTGTTAACACTGTGACAATCGTCGAAGAACATAAGTGTAAAAGCTCACGTCACAAGTTTACGTGCAAGCTCGGATTGTAAACACAGAACAGTTCAACCTGTTGTTTACTACTACAGTCTACAAACATTCTCAACTGAAGTCGAGTTTGATTTGATAGCTTCACTTTGGAGACTACTACACCCGTTGTCAAGTTACGGTGACCTTCAACGGTGGAACGTCTACTGGTATTTACGAGTGTACTGCAATGAACTGCATCATTGTAGTTGTAGAGGATTACGCTTAAAAGATAAGTGGCCTTGGTTTACGTGTTAAACTTAGCCTTTATTTTGTATGCAAATAAGCTTTCCTCGTTACATTTATTATATGCATTCATTTATTTACTTGTTCATTGTTTACTTGTTGAGTTAGTGTGTGTATTTTTTTTTGGCGGGACCAGGTTGGAGGGTCTTACAGTAAATATCCCACTTAACCGAGGGTACTGCAAGCGTTCTTTAGGATTGTGCATATTTCTCACAGTAGAAATTGCAAGCGACTTTTGTTGCTAGTTATTTATTTATTTTTCTTAGCTGTGACGAGATGTGTTAGTGTTGTTTTCGTTATTTTTTCTCCGTACTTTAGTTTTGATTCGTTTTGGTTTGTATTTGTCTGCCTTCTCTTTTCTATTGTTAATTTCTTTACACCCTTTTGTTTATACACTGTGTTAACATTGTAATTTTGTAATTTTTCGCAGTTATCATTGTGATTTTTCACAACATTTGATTTAGTTAAGCTGTATTTTCTTTTGACCTCTGCGAATGTTTTCGTTTGTTTAGATGCTTGTCTTTGTCTAGTTATCGTGATATTGGTGATATATACAGTCTTCATGTATACTTGTTCATGTACGTTTATTTATATGATGCAAGTTATATACTGAGCTGATTACTGGTGACTTAACAAATAAGGTATTTGTACTTAGTCTTTATAAAAGACTCATCTCCCACTGAGATTGGGATAACTTGTGTTGCTATTTCAGATATATTGACAGCACATTTGTAGACAGGATGTCTACATTAGATTTCTTCATCCAGCAAGAGTTGACCATAGGAAAAACTGAGGAGAAATTGGAGGAATTTGCGCTTGCTCAATATGCCAAAGCACAAAAGGCTGAAGATAAAAGGATTCAAGCACAGCTTAAAGCTGAAGAGAAAAAGATGCAAGCACAGCTTGAAGCTGAAGAAAGGAAGATTCAAGCTAAGCTAGACAGAGAATTTGAAGAGAAAAAGATTCAAGCACAGCTTGAAGAGAAAAAGATTCAAGCACAGCTTGAAGAGAAAAAGATTCAAGCACAGCTTGAAGAGAAAAAGATGCAAGCACAGCTTGAAGCTGAAGAAAGGAAGATTCAAACTAAGAAAGACAGAGAATTTGAAGAGAAAAAACATCAAAGAGAAGCTGAAGAAAGGAAGATTCAGCAAGACAGATAATTTGAAGAGAAAAAGCATCAAAGAGAACATGAAGAAAGACTCATGGCTTTGGAGATAGAGAAACTAAAAGTGACTAATATAGGGAGTTCTCATGCGACTTCTTCGAGCACAAAAACTCATGATTATAAGTTTAAACTTCCTCATTTTAATCCTGCAAAAGATGACATAACGTTCTATCTAGATAGACTAGAACTTAATTGTGTAACTCTATGCTTCTCTATGGTGCGGAATGTTGGAGAGTAACAGAGAAGGAAATGTCGAAACTGTCCTCCTTCCACACAATCTGCCTAAGGGAAATTCTCCGAATCTTTTGGCCAAACACCATCAGCAACCAAGAACTACTTACTCGGAGTAACCAGGAGGACACGCACACCATCATAGCTGGCAGACGCTGGAGTTGAGTTGGCCACGTCCTCAGAAGGGACACTGATACCATCACAAGAACAGCTATGCTATGGGCCCCTGAGGGAAAGCAAACGAGAGGCTGACCAAAAACAGCTTGGCGGAGAACTGTGGAAGCTGAGATGCAAAGAATGAACCACAGTTGGGGCCCTGTACGAAGGATGGCCGCCGACCGAGCAAAGTGGAATCAATTTGTTGCTGTCCTACAAGACGCCACCAGGCGCGATGGCCGCTGACTGCTTTGACGGTTGGTGGTTATGGATCAAAGAAGAAGATGCACTTATCTGGAAAAACATTTCCTACCGCCAATCCTCGCTGTAAACAAGAAGCATTCATCATCGCATAGGAGCACTGAATCTAAGAGGGACACCATGGTCATCTAAAGAACGTATAGTCTTAGTTCCGAAACAATGTAATAGAGTTCAACTCAAGAACGTTCCACGATCCTGATGACGAATATCGCTGTGGTCAGCCAATCTGGTTGATGATGTACGTCAACGGTGTAATTATACCACCTTCACATTGTCGAAAAAGAACGATTTCTCCGACTTAAAAAACGTGATGTGACGTAAGACTTGAAAAGAAATGTTCTGGAGACCATAACGATCTTCACGATGCATGGCAAGATAGTTGTTATTAATATAGTAAACGTCCAATGGTAAGTTCACTTTAAGACGCAAGTGTCCGTTAAGGTGACCTTGCTATAACGGTCCATGACAAAGATTCAAAGTGTAAGGGCGTCGAATATATAAGATTCATTAAAAACTACCTGCGAAAGCATTATATAGTGACGATAATCTGGAAATATCTTTAGGCAGTCAGATTCATGATAAGCGAATTCTATCAACTATGTTGTGTATGTTGTATTGGCATCAACGTCTTCAAAAAACAGTCTAAGGTCTTGGCATGACCTCGCACGAAAAACTGCGATTTCTGGTGATTCGAGAAATTTGTTATCTCGAGTACTTTCCAAAGTACAGCCTTGTACACATCTTCAAACGATTACTTCATATCCCGGACGAGCCCCCATATCTGTGGGGTTGTGGTTTATATTGTTAAATTCCATATTATGCTCGTTTGCTCGATTATGTCTAGGATTAATAATTATATTGTCCACAAGGTTCATAACAACCACCACTAGAACTCAGTAACAGTATTTCCAACGTTCCAACTCAACGATAAAAATATCGACTTGGAAACTCCATCAACATTCTAACATTTATTTCAACGTAAACTACACATCTCGACATGGCATTGAAAAGCAGGTTAATTTCATTAAATTCCACATTCCATTTTTTCACATAAGTAATATATGATCCAGTATTATTTGTTTGTGCCATATTTAAACACATCGACGTCTTACAAGACCTTTCCCATTGAACATGTTAACAAAAACTACCAGCTTGGTAGTATACACATATCACCCTCACAGGGTAAACATCAATTCTCTTCTGTTTCTATCCCAAACATGTTTACGTCATGTGCGAAGTACACATAGTGATAATTCTTTATCGTGCCGCGCTTACCAGCACCATACTCTTGGTCATTCTCTGACATGTGGCGTGCAATAGCAAACGCCACAAGGACCTTGTTTTTTAATTCCATTTTCTGCTTTAGATTTTCGTTGATTGTTGAATTTCTTTTACTGATTAATTCATTTCGGTTTTCTATTTTCCTTGCTTTATTATTACTCTTCATTTGTGTAAATATATATTACGTGTTTGCAGTGTCTATAGAATTTTTCTTTAACATGACTATATTTCTTGTCCTTGTTGCCTGTTTGTAACTGTAGCTGACGAAAAGTAAAACCTCAAACGTTCCATGTTTCCTGTGTATCGATAATTTGTAAAACGGATTCAATACCGTTTTATTTGTTAAAATATATACTTAGAATTACATGGCCAATTTAGAAATGACGTCATTGGATGAGTTATAATCTCCAAACTGATCTTTGTGATATGCGAACTGCCCCCTGTGTTAGTTCAAGGAAGTCGCCATAAAAATGTTAATAGTTTAGTTTTCGTTACTAGGAGATGACGTTTTGAAGGTGGTTCTTGCGGACAATGGCAAGGTCGAATAATTGTTTTATTTACAAGACAGCAATTAACTTTTATACTTCCAGTGGTAACCTGGTTCGTGAAAGATAACTATATGGACACTGAATTCCTTATGTCAAGTGTAAGAATTCCACGGAAATTACACCAAGATACGCCTCCTTGACGTCAGACGTGAGGAAAAGGTGTTTGCTCACAGCCAGAAGCTACTACGATTGCCAGATCATCCAATGTATGCCAAACACCATAGCTCGACAAAAAACCGGCTGAAGACAACAAGCTTCTTCCATATCTCAAAGCAGCTGCATCAGTGGCATGAAGATCTCCTCCCAAAACAACCAACCGACAGTGTTAATTGATTATGATGAGCCAAACTCCCATGCAAAATATCTATCCCTGGTCCCTGACCAGAGCACAGAAGAAGAAAATCCCATCCGTTGAGATAAGATGCTTAAGAAAAGCCATTAATGTTACCAGGAGAGACATAATGAGAAGTGATGACATTAATGTTACCAGCAGAGACATAATGAGAAGTGATGACATTAATGTTACCAGCAGAGACATAATGAGAAGTGATGACATTAATGTTACCAGCAGAGACATAATGAGAAGTGATGACATTAATGTTACCAGCAGAGACATAATGAGAAGTGATGACATTAAAATAAAGTGAAGGAACTACATCCTGCATCACATTTACAGAGAGACAGAAAATTAAGTGGTTTGGACATCTCATGAGAATGGAGCATAATCAATTACCACTACGCAGCTGTAATATATCTGGTTTCACTGAGAAGACTGTGACGTATAATGGAAAGAGAGCCTACGGTAATCTGACAGTCTTTGTAATCACGTTAGCGTTCTATGATTTGCTAGCAAAACCATGCATTTTTCTACCTGCGTTTAATAACACAAGCTCTCTTTTAGTCCTATCTCTTTTTCTGTGAACACGAGCTAACGCTATGTTTACAAACTGCATGACCTGCCAGTCATAACAGGTAGCTAATCAGGTTTGTTTATCGAGTCTTCTCACGCGAGCTTATCTGTCAATCATACGATACCTGGCAGACCGCATGTGAAGAATCAAAGACCCTTTGATGTTCGTACACAGTGGGAAGGCAGAAAAACCCCGAGCTCTTTGATCTTCAGAAGCGGGCAAAATCTTCGAGAACCCCGTTACAATTATATAAGTCTTTTGATGCCGGTCGAACGCCAGAGAAAAGCCTACCGTAATCAGGGGAACTCATGTTTCTGATTCTCTGTTATGCACAATAGTGTGAAAAGTAACATCGTCTATAGATCAGAGAAACATGATGATATATAAACTGTGTTTTCTTAAACCTGCTATCAGTTGTCACTCAGAATTTTTGGATAGTCTAAGCACGTAGTACTAGAAACATTGTGGAAAATGTGTTAATAGCATTCGTGGGGATCTTTTTATTGTGATTTTCTGGTAATAGAAATTAGTGTTACCAATTAAGGGTGTTAAGATTTTACCATTATAATTCACTTAGATTTTCCAGCTGTTAGAACTAGTGAAATAAATAACGCGTAGCTATTTTATACCAGAGGTTCAGTTATAATGTTAATTTTCACCACCCGCTTTCTCACACAAGAAGAGACGATTTTAGTCGACTGATGTAAATGATACGCGCGACTGATAGTGACAGAAAAGAATTCACGTTTTATTTCATTGTGCGTATTTATTATAAGTGCCTAGTATTTAATATCATTCGATGACCAACAGACGCCGACAATTTAATAGCTATTACCGACAGGCGATATTTATGTAAGTGCGCGTATGGATAATTGAATAATAATTAACATGGTACGCTTACTGCCGGTGCGAGAGGGGCGGGGAGAGTGCATACCTCCATCCGACCTGAAATCTCAGCGCTAGCGAAAGCTGACCGTATGGGCGTAAAAGAAAGACACCGTGTGCCTTTTAACTTTAATCAGGACTGACGGATTGGATAAGAGATCATCTTGTCCCCGTCTGTGTGCATATATATAGCTATATAGAGCATTTTTCCATAAATGATTCTTTTATTCCTAGCTGACCTGATCACAAGGGCGTCCAGCGGCCTTTTGGTCTTTTCTTCATTTACTGATTGGTTAATGTTGTCTTTTCTTGGCTTTGTGCGTCACCAATTTCATTTGTGTGTAAGGACTGGCCCAAGATACATGAGAAACATTTTAACTTGTAAATTTTAACTGGGAGGACAACATTAGAAAATCTTTGAAGGACCGAGGACTAGAATGGAACCAGGCCAGGAGGAAGACAGCCGATAGGATAGTCTGGCGCTCTCTCTCTCTCTTCCAAACCTCTACACCTCACGGTAGAAGGAGAATGACTAAGTAAGTAAGTAAATTTTAACTGGACATACAAAATAAACCCAGCAATATTTTTTTCAATTTTACCAGCCCTCTGGGGTATACAAAAAAACTTATACTCCCGACTTCTGACAGTCGTATCCATGCAGATTTATCCAGAAAGTTACGTTGTTTTAGAAACGGCACTCTCCCATAGAGTCAGCCGATAGGATTACCACCATTTATCAATTGTAACACTTTAGCAACCATATGTTTCCCAATACTGGAATTATATTCCTTCTTTTTAACTGTGAACCTCAAGAGCACGTTTTGCTACACTAACTATTAGCGGTGACATTTTGTTCATCCAGGGAAAATTAAAACACCAGATTCGGCGTTCACCTCGTTAGTCTTGACTTGTTAGAGGATGGACTGGGTCCAATTTGGGAAATAACACCTGGCATTTTTATATTCAGGATAATTGTATTTCCAAGGGATATCACCAAGAGTAGGTAAGCGTGATTGAGTGGCCACTGTATGACAGAGAGAGTGAATATTTTTCTTTGTTACAGGAATTTTACCAACATTGGATTTTTTTGCTTAAACTTGTTAACTTTACTGGGTAGCATTTAGTAGGAACTTGTTTTATTACTGTCTATTCTGTAACATAGTGCTAACCTTTGACCTCTGGGTTATTAACTCTTTGGGTTCTTTTATCCATAGGGGGAGGGTACATTTATTCTGTTATTTTCATGTGTATGTAAATCTGATTTTATTTTGATCTTTCTTTAGATGTTTGATGTTGTCAAGTTTAAATGATAATAAACAACAAAAGAAACGTAACTTTGTGTGTTGATCAGACCTATACCCAATTAACCGTAGTTGTTCACGTTTATGTGTCTTGTTGTCACATAGCTGTGTGTGTGTGTAGTTAAACTTAAATTTATATATGAGGAGGGCAAGGTTGATGTTGTGAGCTCTTCCTCTTGTATGATTTCTATGACGTTGTTTGACCGTCTAAACTCTATCTCTTGGTCTTTGTCGTACCGATAGGTTTTGAGTTATGTTTGGTCCCGTCTGACTAGAGTGGATGGTTATAAGTACGTGAGAAAGGTGTGAGAAATAGATTTCACGGGTGAATAGCTTAAGAAGAAGATATGTCTCTGGAATGAGTAAGTTTCTCTAGTCCAGCCTATCTATACGTCTATAATTTAGTATACGTCAACATCCAATGCTACACGCTGGGATCAAGAACTAAAACTTCAGCTTCCCACTACACTTGACGGATATAGTGGAAGGAAAACGTCATCTCTCCACTACACTTGACGGATATAGTGGAAGGAAAACGTCATCTCCCCACTACACTTGACGGATATAGTAAAAGGAAAACTTCAGCTTCCTACTACACTTGACGGATATAGTGGAAGGAAAACGTCATCTCCCCACTACACTTGACGGATATAGTGGAAGGAAAACGTCATTTCCCCACTACACTTGACGGATATAGTGGAAGGAAAACGTCATCTCCCCACTACACTTGACGGATATAGTGGAAGGAAAACTTCAGCTTCCCACTACACTTGACGGATATAGTGGAAGGAAAACGTCATTTCCCCACTACACTTGACGGATATAGTGGAAGGAAAACGTCATCTCCCCACTACACTTGACGGATATAGTGGAAGGAAAACGTCATCTCCCCACTACACTTGACGGATATAGTGGAAGGAAAACGTCATCTCCCCACTACACTTGACGGATATAGTGGAAGGAAAACGTCATCTCCCCACTACACTTGACGGATATAGTGGAAGGAAAACGTATAGTAAAAAGTAAGCTATATTAGTTCCGTTAGACAATGACTTACGGCAGTAGTGGTTAACCTAGACAAATGTTAACTCTTCCTACATGAAAACGTTTACAGGCACGCTTAGATCGGGCTGGATTTCTCACCTAGCTAAATGATCAACACGTGTTATAAGGGGTCGTCCACATATGATGTCACGCAATTTTTGCACCTTTTAAACCCCCTCCCCCTTATCACATTTCGTCACACAAACCCAGGATGGATGCTGAAAATCTATTTTGTTCCGACATCATTTATAAAGATACAGTGCTGACTCCTAGTTTTTGGTGTGACGTCATATTTTTAAAGATCCGCCTTCCCTTATCGTCCGCACTTCGTCGCAAAAGTTTGACCCCCTTCTTCCGCCCTGTGTGAACGACCCCTATATTAAATGTAATATTCCAATACTGTATTGTATTAGTTCACCAAACTCAGCTTGAATTGTATTAGTTCGCTCATACAATTACTTGAGCCGCTGGCTTACTATAGTTGTTCAAATAAAACAACCTGCACTGTATCAGCAGGGCCGACTCTAGGGGTTTAGTCCTCTTAAACCCATCTACACTGCACACAAGCTACCAGTTTGGAAAGAGCATCGTTTTCCTGAAATATATATATATATCTATTCTACCGGAGAGACAGACAGACAAATAGACTAACAGACAAACCGACAGATAGATAGATAGATAGATAGATAGATAGATAGATAGATAGATAGATAGATAGATAGATAGATAGATAGATAGATAGATAGATAGATAGATAGATAGATAGATAGATAGATAGATAGATAGATAGATAGATAGATAGATAGATAGATAGATAGATAGATAGATAGATAGATAGATAGATAGATAGATAGATAGATAGATAGATAGATAGATAGATAGATAGATAGATAGATAGATAGATAGATAGATAGATAGATAGATAGATAGATAGATAGATAGATAGATAGATAGATAGATAGATAGATAGATAGATAGATAGATAGATAGATAGATAGATAGATAGATAGATAGATAGATAGATAGATAGATAGATAGATAGATAGATAGATAGATAGATAGATAGATAGATAGATAGATAGATAGATAGATAGATAGATAGATAGATAGATAGATAGATAGATAGATAGATAGATAGATAGATAGATAGATAGATAGATAGATAGATAGAAATTGAACCTTGACAGTACACACTACGTGCTAGTTTCATTGCCTGAAATGCGACATTTTCTTGCACCAAACGTGACTCGACTCTGTGATTCCATCTGGTGTTAATGTTGTCTGTGAATAAGTATTTGTTTTTCTTTGGTTGTTTTAGAAGTAAACTATTTATCGTTACACCAGGTTCTGGTGGTCTCTGTAGACCAGGGGTGGAAATACGTGACCCACCTGTCGGTAACTGACAGATTTTTAATTGACCGCCTGATACATACTAGTTTTTAATTGTGCTGAAGAATTATGTCATTAAATCTTGTTTTTAACAACATATAATACTTTTCGTATCGAAATTTAAGGGCTTCATTAAAGCGACGCGGTGCAAATCCTCACCATATTAAGTCTGTGTCAGTTCTCTTCTGTAATAGTTGTACTTAAATATTATATGTTTGTTTGAATTTGTTTTTAATAATGTAATATCTTTTCCCTTGCACATTACAATATTTTTTGGGGCTCAAATAATAATCATTTTAGTTTGCTTTAAACGCTATCTTCATTTAGAACGCATATAGAGTTATGATATTATTTACAGCTGAAACAAAAATGTAATAGTAGCTACAATAAAAAAAATTATATTTCGTAGAGCGCAGTCTTATTGAAAAAAACAAAAAGAGTTTTGGCATGCTAATGTGCGCAGAGGTCTGCTGTAGATCTAACTGTTTAGCACCTTAGCAAATCTGAGTCCTATACAGGTAGCAGTATACTGATGGACACCGGTGTCTAAGCTACATAAATACCCTGCTTAAAATTACCCTACCGGATATTTATTACCCACCACAGTCTCGGATAACTGTGATCTTAGCACCCTCCGACCAGTTTAAAATTCTTGAGGATTAAGATGATATTGAGATATATCAGGTGCCTGGTTTTACTGGCAGGTCTGACGAATATTAAAATGTGGACATGTGAAGATGGTTATCTCAGGGCGCCATAGACCTTCTCAGAAACGGTCTCCAGGAAACAGCTAGGGTGGTTTATGAACACGTTTAAGGTGGCATCTTTTCCCCCCACCACGTCTACTTATTTACCTGCCGGTATATTGATACTAAATTGTGCCATAAATATCGCCTATGTTGGTTTCATATGTAACATACCCTGAAAAGTTTAAGCGAGACGTGTCGTATCATATATGATAATGATGTATTTTATGTGTCTATGTTCGCGTGTGCTTACTCGTTTATATTTCTTTTTCTGTATCGCTTTCGTCACATCAGCGGTAGGCAACACAGGAGCTGTTGCTATCTACTTTAAAACCATTCTCTAAAGGTTTACCTTGATAAAATAGTATTTGTTTAAGGTAACAAAATATTTGGAATTAGGAATAAGTGGAACTATGATCTCTGTCAGACGATTGGCTGCCAGCCATTCAACCGAAAGAGCGATAGAAAATTAAAAATTAATAATATTTCCCAGAATGTTACCGTATATACTCGAGTATAAGTCCACATTCGTACAGTGTCTGTCCATGTCCTATTTATTCCCTTCATGTCTATGTTTAATCACTTTTTTTCATGTTTTTTTACCTCCTTCTTTTTCTTTAGGCGGAAGATTCCAGAAGAAGGGCAGACTTGTAACGCCATCAGTTCGGTTCCTGTCTTTGGTTAGACATTAGTTCTTGTACATTGTTTAGTTCGTGAATGAAAGAACGAAGAATAGTCGAGACGATGTAAAGCGACTACAAATGCAAACAAATACCAGTGGAACAAGATGCGAATAAAAACCGTTCGCTTCGATAGGACACACATTGAGGACATTAGCGGGCGGTATTATAAGGCATTTCTTGTTATAGACTACCCAAAGTAAAAGAAATACAAACACAAAAAACACACACTTCTTTGTTTTCAATTACCATCTCGTGGAGTAGAAGATCATCTCTCTCCAAAACCTCCTTGACCCCAATCTTCTAAGCCACAATGTTATCTCTTTGTATCTTCTCTATGTATCGTCTGATCTCTCACTTTCTATCCGTTCTTCCAGTTGTCACAATGTGTTCTAGCTTCTCTTCCCTTGTCTAGAGAAAGTGGACGTTAACTTCTGATATGAGTAGTCTCCCTTGTAATTCCAGGGCTCTCTGAAGAGATAACAAAAAATATGGCTACTAATCATTCATGTATGATGAAGACGCTAATGGCATGAGTTTGTGCATGAGGCTGGCATCGTCATCATGTAAACAGAACTACTACAAAAGTTACTGCTGCAGAAGCAAATTGATGCTTTGGTGCAGACTTCCTGTAAGGGCAACGGTTGTCGAGGTAGTTGCATGTTCCACAGAAAGCAAACAAGGACATGATGATGAATGATAATATACTACTGGACAAAAGTTAAGGTCCACCATTCAGTTTAGACAAGGTTTATATAATTGATTGGCAAACTGTAAAGACAAGTGAAAATGTCATTACAACTGAGCTCAGAGAAATGTGTATACATTTCTGTGTGCACTAGGTTAATTTTTTTTAAATGTCCAAAAACTGGGTCCCTTTAACCCGCACATGAAAATTGCCATTGTTGCTGCAAAAACTCGTGGTTTTTGCAACACGCCCCACTAGTTCAAAAGGTGAAAAAGTGAGTTGAATTTGAATGCACGTGGAAAATGATCATCGGTAAAGAGTGTTCACCGTTGGTATGCAATAAATCAGTATGACAAGTGGTCGAAATGATCACTGCATTAGCCATGCCACCAAGGAGAAGCCTCAGCACTGTAGACCGTGGTCGAGCCATGGCATGGATTCAGGATGGTCAATCTGTTCGTCATGTTGCAAGACGCTTAGCAGTGTCCCACTCTACCATTCAGAGACTTCTTGAGAGATTTCAAGCTACTGGACATTTGGAAAATCGACCCTGCTCAGGAAGAATTATATAAACCTTGTCTAAACTGAATGGCGGCCCTTAACTTTTGTCCAGTAGTATACAAGCGATAAACATCTTTTGTGTACCGTACAGGTTTCTGTCAGGACATGATGATATCATGATGAATGATAATACAAGCAATAAACATCTGTTGTGTACCGTACAGGTTTCTGTCAGGACATGATGATAAATGATAATACAAGCGATAAGTATCTTTTGTGTATCGTACAGGTTTCTGTCAGGACATGATGATGAATGATAATACAAGCGATAAACATCTTTTGTGTACAGGTTTCTGTCAGGACATGATGATGAATGATAATACAAGCGATAAACATCTTTTGTGTACAGGTTTCTGACAGGAAATGATGATTAATGATAATAGAAGCGATAAACATCTTTTTGTGTACCGTACAGGTTTCTGTTAGGACATGATGATGAATGATAATACAAGCGATAAACATCTTTTGTGTACCGTACAGGTTTCTGTCAGGACATGATGATATCATGATGAATGATAATACAAGCAATAAACATCTTTTTTGTACAGGTTTCTGTCAGGACATGATGATGAATGATAATACAAGCAATAAACATCTTTTGTGTACCGTACAGGTTTCTGTCAGGACATAATGATTGTTACGGTGGGATATATTAGAGGATCATGCATGTATACGCGAATGATAGCAGGTGTTCATTCAGGACATTAGGGTCAGTACACATAACAAAGCCGGTAGGTGAACAGGTCCACGGGAAAACATGGTTGACATTTAATACATAAAGTCACTTCACAATAGTATCCATCAACACATCAAAAGTACATAGCAATGGATAAGCGTAGTAGATTATCCCTCGTCCGTCAATAAGTTTCAAACGTTAGACATCTTTACGTGGCATATAATATAATAATGATGCACTACTCTCATCTCCACTCAATCCTGGCCGTTGTACTAAAGGTTCGGGCAATCCACGAAAACCAAAGTAATGCGGCAGAAGAAATCAGGGCAAATCAAATATTAGTTGCCTCATATCTCAAAGTTACACTTGTAGTAAATTATGGTATGAACTTCTAGATAAGTTCGTGAACCATCTTACACATAACGTGGCGGCCTCATAAAAATCAATAATGCCACAATGGATATATTCATATCAAGCTCCATTATCCCGGAGCTCGAAAAATTACATCCCTCTTGGACGCAAACACAAAGACGGAAGCCCAATTAATTTACACACTGAACCCCACGACATGTGACCGAAACGTCACTAGTTGACCGTCGCTCAACACGGGTGAACGCATCGCTCACCACGGGTGGACGCTTCGTGCAAACCGTAGTTTGACTACAGGCGAACACAATTCCTCACATAAAAATGGAAATGTGCTAGCGTGTAGTAACATGTCACACTATTTTATCTGCATCTCAAATCTATCCTTAACATATCACCTCCTTCGAGGTGTAAAAAAAACAAATTTATTTGTTTGTTTTTTCAATTCAATTATTTCCTGTGCGGAAATCTCGGCCAAAATTGATCATATCACAAATATTGAGCCATATCGAAAATAATCTAGTCGCAGTCAGTCTGCATAATGTAACTTATCATTACATAACATGCTAGATGAATTTGTCATCAGTCATAAACAGTCATATGTCAATAAGTAACAAGTCATATACAGTCGATATTCCAATGATGTAACAAAAGAATACATAAATGTATGATCATGTGAGTTTACAATAACCATATCAAAAAATAGCATGCATATATGAAAATGGTATGAGATATATAAAATAAATAAAAACAAAAAATCCAAATCAAAAATTCAAAAATGCATGAATAATAATTTTTTTTAAATAATTTAGAAGGTTATATCTCCAAGTAACAATGCTGTCAAAAATCCTAAATTAAGCTTAAACGCAATTCACGCATGATACGAATCAAATAAGATATGAAACAATGCGATATCATACTCCAAACTATCCGTGTTAGGAGTAGATTTCTGGTACGGTATTAATATAGCAATCTTAATTAATGTGAATGTGCCTTCCAGAATAATAACATGATGTTTTAGTTGGAAATTGTTCATGTCTGTAAGTAGTATAACACTGTTCAATGTGCCACTGGTTAAAGTGAATAATGATTATCTCAAAGTCGTTTAAATCACAAATGTTAATATGAATGATTTGGAAATCAACTTAGTGTTCATGTACTCATCGCCCGTTGTCATAATGACTACTAGTGGGTAAACACCATGGCTTCACACATGTATAATATAAAGTCAATTAACTAAATGAATATGAATTTTCAGGTTCGAGCTGTGGGCATCTCGATAAAGCATCTGCGACCACATTTGCAGACCCTGGTATTGCCTCGATTTCATACTAAAAAGGTTGAAGCAGGATGGCGAACCGGGCTAGCTTTTGGTTCTTGTGATTCGCCTTCTTCAATGAGGAAAGGGATTTCTGGTCCGACTGTATGATGAAAGGTGCGCCCAACAAATATCGCTCAAGCTTGACTACCGCCCAGATAACAGCCAGCAGCTCCCTTTCTATAACTGGGTACTTCCTTTCTGCATCATTGAGCTTTCTGGATATGTAGAAGGTTGGATGTAATCTTCCCTCGAACTCTTGCATCAGTGATGCGCCGATTTCTTTTGAACTAGCATCTGTGCGGAGATAATAAGTCAGATTTGTATCTGGTAACCTCAAAATAGGTGGTACAGAAAAAATATTTTGAACATAATTTAACGCAGCCTGGCACTCTGGTGTCCAGTGCACGTGGTTCGGTAAGCCTTTTTTAAGCAAGGCAGAGAGGTCTGCAGTGATTGAAGACAAGTTCGGTATAAATTTACTATAATACTGAATCAAGCCGAGAAGACTACGAACTTGCTTCTTAGTAGTGGGCACAGATAATTTTAGGATTTTGGAAACATTCTGTGGCACGGTCTGAAGAAAACCGTGACCCACCTTATGTCCCAAGAATGAAATTTCCTCAAAGGCAATAAAGATCTTTGAGGGCTTGGCTGTTAGGTGATGGAGACGTAAAGTGTCCAGAAGAGAATGTAAACCTAAGAAGTGCTCCTCCCAAGTCGAACTGAATAGACAGATGTCATCTATATATGTGATTATATCGTACCGATTAGAGAGAATTTTTCTCATCATACGGACAAACGTTGCCGGGGCGTTCATAAGTCCAAATGGCATTACGTTCCACTGATAAAGACCCTGTTGTGTAGCAAAGGCAGTGAGTGGTTTAGCTCTGTCAGTCAAGGGAACTTGCCAGTATCCCTTGGTAAGGTCAATTTTAGTAAATAAAAGAGACTTTTCGAGACGAGACAAAAGATTTTCAAGTAGGGGTAAGGGTTCAGCATCGAAGACTGTGATGTTATTCAGCTTCCGGTAATCTACACACAATCTGATATTTTTGTCTTTCTTACGAACGATGACCATAGGTGATGAGTAAGGGGCATTGGAAGGTTCTATAATTCCTAAATTAAGCATTTGTTTTAATTCTTCTTCAACCTGGTGCTGGTAGTGAATAGGGACAGGATAGGGGCGAAGACGAATTGGTCGATCATCTGTAAGGACGATGTCATGCGAAATAACTGTTGTACGACCTGGGATGTCTGTGAGGACATCTGGAAAAGATTCTAGAAGACTAGAGACTTGGGAATGTTGTTCAGAAGACAAAGCTAGACAAATAGCGACATCCTTCCATGTCTCAGTCGATTGAAGAGGAAAGACAGGTAAGTTCATGGGAATATCCGGAAAAGAGGATTCTTCCTCCTGAATTACCGATAGCGCCGAGTAGTAAGTAGCAGGCCTAGGGTGCTCATCAACTGCTTGAAAGATGGCTTGAAGATGTTCCGGTCTAGTGTGGAATTCTTTAAGCATGTTTATGTGAAAGGTCTTCCTTTTCCCTTTTATATCTAAGATGTAGTCAACATCAGAAATGCGTGACAACACTTTATATGGGCCATTTCAAGCAATTAAAAGTCTATTTTCTTTCCTTGGAAGCAATACAAAAGCTTCATCGCCAGGTAATAGTTGACGTAATCGTCTATTACGATTTTGGAACTGGTGTGATCTTGCTTTAGCAGCCTCTGAAGAAGCTGTAGCCAGTTGGCAGGCATCTATAATGTTACGCCGGAGGTTAACGACGTATTAATACGATGATTGGATGTCCTGAGTCATCTCTGAGTCTATGAGTAGGTCCTTAATAAGTGACATGGGACCTCGAGGTTGAGCTCCAAACACAAGCTCAAAAGGCGAGAAACCGGTCTGTTCATTTGCTACCTCACGGTATGCGAACAGTACGGCGGGTAGAACACTGTCCCAATCTTGAGGATATTTCACTGCAACCTTTCCTAATAACTGCTTTAACGTCCGGTTAAGACGTTCCACCATGCCATTGCTCA
The DNA here is from genome assembly GCA_024509875.1 of Oreohelix idahoensis. Taxonomy (NCBI): domain Eukaryota; kingdom Metazoa; phylum Mollusca; class Gastropoda; order Stylommatophora; family Oreohelicidae; genus Oreohelix; species Oreohelix idahoensis. The sequence goes on along the minus strand of JAMPIV010018683.1, from coordinate 810,793 downwards.
TCGCATGGTAAACACTACTGAGAGACCTGTCGATTTTGAGGCGTTTCATAACAGCAGTCATAGTGTCAGATACAAATTGGGTACCTCGATCTGAAAGAAGTTTTAGGGGAAAACCAAGTCTAGAAAAAATCAAGAAGAGGGCATCAGCAACGTCATTAGTGGTGATGTTCTTAAGAGGAATGGCCTCGGGCCATCGAGTGCACATGTCGATACATGTGAGCACATACCTGTGTCCCCTAGCGGACATAACAGGTAAAGGACCGATAATATCAACGGCCATTTTCTCAAAGGGGCGTACAGGTATATCACACGCCTGAATTGGGGCCGTATGATAGGCTCTTCTTGATTTTACCTCTTGACAAATAATGCAAGCGTGACAATATATGGAGGTGTCTCTGGAAATTCCCGGCCAAAAGAAAGAGGACAAAACTCGGAAACGCGTCCTAGAGTAGCCCATATGGCCAGCACAGTGAGAATCATGTGCATGTTGTAAAATGTACAGACGAAGTTTTTGGGGAACCATTACCTGATGTCTGATTAAAGATGAATCTTTAAAATTCCTAACCAATACATCATTTTCAATTGTGTACCACTGTTTTGGTGACAAACTATCTTCAACGTAATCATTATCTTTAACTAATCTAAAGAATTTCTTCAAAGAGTTGTCTTCTCTTTGAAGTTTGATAAAGGATTGTTTGTCTATATCAGAGTGAACGTGAAAATTGTCCTGAGTTTCAGGATCGGTATCATCATTTTCCTTTGGTGCCTTGGCCTGGGCACGCGTAGTAACTGCAGCAGCAGTTGATAAATTTTGACGTTCCCATTGATCAATTTGTTCGGGTGAGCAATCATTGCTGCCGTGTATCCGGCCACGTGTGACATCCGCTATTGGACTTCTTAACAAACACACTTTAACCTTGCCTGTAAAAAATGGTGAATGAATATCCACCACGGCTGTGGGATAAAATTCCACTGTCCCGCCAAAAGTTACACATTTAACAAAGTCACCCGTTGCATGAGACGGGTGTACTAATGACTGTCTCACTCCGACAGTCGTGCAACCAGAATCACGGAGTACTGTAACTTGAGTGCCATTCAATAAGCCTCTTACCCCCTATGCAGTAGCATGGGTGAATTTTCAAAATTTTACATGGTAAGCTTAGTACCCCTGTGCCATCATGTGCTGATGAGTTAACGGTTGGGAAGGATAATAGGGTATGGATTATTTTGGGTGGGGGGGGGGGGCCCTGCTGGGAGCGAGGATAGCGATGACCACATTTTAACAAGGAAGTCACATTAGACATATAGAGTTTTTTCGAGAAAGCAAAATAAACTCAATGGAGGGCAGAAAACTTCCAACCAAATCCGCAATCTGGACACTGTGAAAGCAGTATCAAAGTCAAACGATCAACATGAAGCTGAATGGGAAGATGGGTTGTATTGTTTAATAAAATCTACGTACTCACATTAACACCACATTGTTGTCCTGCGCGTTCTCAGGTGTTTAATTTATGAGCCAAATGGAGCAGCAGTGTGGAAAGATAAACCCTGCTGTAGAAGAACCTCTGCAAATGAGTGGTAGTTTCAAATCATGGTGGAGCAATCGTCGCCCCAAACTTGTGGTTTTAACTAAGTTTAACTGACTTGAATCAGAATTAGTCGAATATGCAGAACAATTGATTTTTTCTAGAGCGTGATCTATTGTCAGCTGATTGAAATGAGCAAAAAGTAGTTATTAGTTTGACTCCTGAACTTGTCACCCGTCATTATGAGGCTCCGAACCTTCCTGATGGCAGTAACTATTTTGATCCGGTATGATCCTATTATCCAGGTAGGGGACAGAAAATTTCAGTTGAACCTGGCCTAGTATTAGGAAGACATAATCTTCTGTATAAGAATATGCTTCGCTGATTCTTGGCAAACCGAGGATTACTTTTCCTTGATTTCTATAGTCTTGTGACCTATTAGGGTAAACGATGTGAGAAATTTGGGTTATTGGGTTCCCAGTTTATTCCAATTCTTATTATAGTTACCAAAATTATCCTTCCTTCCCTCTCCTGAGTTTTGTTGGAAATTACCTCTCTTTTGGGGTTGGTATCCTGTGAATAGTTCCTATATGGTTGTCTACCTCTATATGGTTGGTGAATTCAGTGAGTTATTGAATTTACTTGGTTTGAAATTCCATCTGAAGTGTGAGCGGAACTGATGAAAATCCATCAAAACTGTGGGATCTTTGTCTATAATTGTTGTGGTTCCAACTTTTAGCTGCGGCAACAGGTAAAGCTTCCTTAATATGGTTGTTACTGACACAAACTCCCGGATGTGCATTACAATATTGCCTACATAATTCCTCCATTGAACTCAAACTCGACGGCTTCCTTTCCTGTAGATATTCTCGCAGTGGTCCACTTACGGAAGACAAGACTTTGTCTCGCAATAACAAGTCCTTAAGGCCCTCATAATTCTCTTCAATGCCGGAAAGTTGTATCCATCTATTAAATGTTAGTCGAGTTGCAGCTACAAAATGTGTAAAATCTTTACCAGTTTCAGGAATCATATGTTTGAACTTCATACGATAACCTTCCGCGTCTAACTGATGAAGTTTTAATAATAATATTTTAGCAGCATCATAATTGCGTCTATTCGGCCCGTCCAATTGGCACAGAGCCGTTAAGGATTCACCAGCCATTAAATCCATTAATCTTGTACACCAATGAGACCTATCAAGATTATTTTCTTCACAAACATTTTCATAGCGTTGTAAGAAGGACGAAATGTCGTCTATTTCTGGCTTAAACACAGGCAAACGAAATTTAACAAACCCGCTATCGTGGTTGCTAGAGGAACCTCTATGTTCAGAGTCATCATTTTGTTTACTCTGATGTTGCACTTTTTGTTCTTCAATACGTAAAGTCGCCATTTTTTCTTCATGTGCAAGTTTTGCTGCTTCAGCAGCTTGTTGCAACTTTTTCTCTTCATGTGCAAGTTTTGCTGCTTCAGCAGCTTGTTGCAACTTTTTCTCTTCATGTGCAAGTTTTGCTGCTTCAGCAGCTTGTTGCAACTTTTTCTCTTCATGTGCAAGTTTTGCTGCTTCAGCAGCTTGTTGCAACTTTTTCTCCTCTACCTGTAATTGCTGTTCTGCAATCCTTTTGTTCTCTTCTGCAAGTAGCTCTGCTTTCCTGAGCTCTCGCTCCTCATACCGTGCATCTCTTTGTCTTTTATTTTCAAGGGCTTCTTGATTTTCTTTGGCGTTGAATTCCGCTTTGGCAAAGTCCATTAATTCCTTCGCTTTGTAACCATATTCTTGGCCCATAGTAATAAATTCCTGACACTCCATTATTTACTTCTTCAGTATCTTACTATCAATATTATATATTATGTAATAAATGTATCTCGATTAGTCCGTCAATACCAATTCACTAACTTTGTGCTTTGCAATATTATCAATGCAAATAGATTCTTAATATTACTAATCAATAACACAATAGTATAGTATGACAGATCAACAGTAGTAAAGATACGAGGGAAACGAGACAGAGAGGAGAAAAAATGTAATGTACAAGAATAGAATTGATGGAACTAAACAAAAATACAAGTACAAGTGATCAAGACAATGTAATAATAGCAGCAAGTAAACGAAAAAGAATGCAAATGGGAAACTAAGGAGAAATAACAAATAGAACAGACTTACTGCTTAAAACAAAACAAAAAACAGGACAGGACCTGTAACAATATATATAAATGTAAACAAGTGATAGAAGGTTAGACTAGCATTACGAACAGAATGGTTGTCAACTAAGGAGAAGAAAACAAAACCAACACACTACAAAAACAGACAAATAAAAAGACGGGGCAGCACACCTAACAAATTAGGTCACACTAAACAGGCAGTGAACCACGTCGGTGAGTAAACTCAGGCCGAAATTTCAATGCTTGAGAAATGTAAGCAAAACCTATAGAAATATCTGCTGAGCGGTCATTTTACAATGACATGTGTCGCTAACAACAGATTTGTACAAAGACATAGAACAAGAAAACGAATAACACAGATGTAACAAAAAGGCTTACACCACGGCAAAGATACAAGAGTGTATTAACAGGCACTTATCTTATCGTAATCCGATCAGATGCAAGTCCGGAAAAAGGTGTCAACACTGGAAAACGCTGTCCCTCAATACAAGTGAAGCACGGATAAAATGTAAATAGTACACGGTTTCAATCAGAAGGGCATCATGAACTGTGTAGATCTTGAAACGTTGTGTTGACTTGGTACAAATAACTTGACATCGCCGTGGCAGGACTTGAAACTTGAAAGAATCTTATAAACGTTATGATGTAGACTGGAACACGAAATAAAGTTGGAAACTGGTTGGCTTGAAATTGTAATCTTGAACGTTACAGCGAACAATAGGACATTGAAACTGGAACATAGGATATGCGCAGTGGCAAAGTTCGTTATCCAACTGGACCCGCTGGCAATGACTGAGTTCATGAGGTGGTGTGTTTACAATACCACGCTAAACAGAGGTGACGATCGAATATACAGATTAAATGGCAGCTGTAGATTTGCAAAGTACGAAGGTATACATGCTTACGTGAATTTGAAAACCATGCCCTGATGAAAGTATCGATCAAAAACCATACAGGCCCACCAAATTATATGGTGTTACGGTGGGATATATTAGAGGATCATGCATGTATACGCGAATGATAGCAGGTGTTCATTCAGGACATTAGGGTCAGTACACATAACAAAGCCGGTAGGTGAACAGGTCCACGGGAAAACATGGTTGACATTTAATACATAAAGTCACTTCACAATAGTATCCATCAACACATCAAAAGTACATAGCAATGGATAAGCGTAGTAGATTATCCCTCGTCCGTCAATAAGTTTCAAACGTTAGACATCTTTACGTGGCATATAATATAATAATGATGCACTACTCTCATCTCTACTCAATCCTGGCCGTTGTACTAAAGGTTCGGGCAATCCACGAAAACCAAAGTAATGCGGCAGAAGAAATCAGGGCAAACCAAATATTAGTTGCCTCATATCTCAAAGTTACACTTGTAGTAAATTATGGTATGAACTTCTAGATAAGTTCGTGAACCATCTTACACATAACGTGGCGGCCTCATAAAAATCAATAATGCCACAATGGATATATTCATATCACGCTCCATTATCCCGGAGCTCGAAAAATTGCATCCCTCTTGGACGCAAACACAAAGACTGAAGCCCAATTAATTTACACACTGAACCCCACGACATGTGACCGAAACTTCACTAGTTGACCGTCGCTCAACACGGGTGAACGCATCGCTCACCACGGGTGGACGCTTCGTGCAAACCGTAGTTTGACTACAGGCGAACACAATTCCTCACATAAAAAATGGAAATGTGCTAGCGTGTAGTAACATGTCACACTATTTTATCTGCATCTCAAATCTATCCTTAACAATGATGAATGATAATACAAGCGATAAACATCTTTTGTGTACCGTACATGTTTCTGTCAGGCGATAAACATCTTTTGTGTACCGTACATGTTTCTGTCAGGACATGATGAAGGATGATAATACAAGCGATAAATATCTTTTGTGTACCGTACAGGTTTCTTTCAGGACATGATGATATCATGATGAATGATAATACAAGCAGTAAACATCTTTTTTGTACAGGCTTTTGTCAGGACATGATGATGAATGATAATACATGCGATAAATATTTTTTGTGTACCGGTACAGGTCTCTGTCAGGACATGATGATGAATGATAATACATGCCATAAACATCTTTTGTGTATCGTACAGGTTTCTGTCAGGGCATGATGATGAATGATAATTCAAGCGATAAACACGTTTTGTGTACAGGTTTCTGTCAGGACATGATGATGAATGATAATACAAGCGGCAAAGACATCAACATCAGAATGAATAAGGCAAGAACAGCCTTCTTTAGCCTAAACAACATCTGGAACTCCTCTCAATACAGCACAAGCACAAAATTAAGATTATATCAGAGCTGTGTGCTTTCTGTGCTTCTCTATGGTGCGGAATGCTGGAGAGTTACAGAGAAGGACATGTCGCAATTGTCCTCTTTTCACACAATATGCCTAAGAAAAATTCACCGAATCTTTTGGCCGAATACCATTACCAACTAAGATCTGCTTACTCGGAGCAAGCAAGAGGACATGCACACCATCATAGCTGGCAGACGCTGGAGCTGGGTTGGCCATGTCCTCAGAAGAGACCCCGATGCCATCACAAGAACAGCTATGCTTTGGACCCCTGAAAGAAAACGAAAGAGAGGCCGACCAAAAACAACCTGGAGAACAACAGAAGTGATTGCGTCATTTAAGGGCTGAGTTGCCCACTGTATACTTCCGGTGTTATCTTGTGTGTTTCGTACTGATAAATAGCCAGCAAAGCATCTTTTTTTGGGGATGCCTAGCTGGCCGTGGGGTCAGTGTGATTCGCTTGATAGCTAGGCGGAGTTGTCGTACGGAAGGTACGGGGTTCGAACCCTGGGTAAGCCACTCACGTCTGTTGTTTTTTCTGTTGTCCAAGTGTTCTACTTCTTTATTTCTTACGAGTGCCTGAAAACATACCTTTATGTTTGTCTAATATTAATTTACTGTTTACAGGCCTCGGGTTTCCCTTCCTTATGTGTTATTTATGTTTATACAATACCAGAAACCTACCCTCTGTTCTATACTAATGTCCTTAAGTCTTCTACTATTTACTGGACCCAGTATCAAGGTCTTTGTCTTGTTTGGACTGACACATACTGTTAATAGGAGAACAACAGAAGTGATTGCGTCATTTAAGGGCTGAGTTGCCCACTGTATACTTCCGGTGTTATCTTGTGTGTTTCGTACTGATAAATAGCCAGCAAAGCATCTTTTTTTGGGGATGCCTAGCTGGCCGTGGGGTCAGTGTGATTCGCTTGATAGCTAGGCGGAGTTGTCGTACGGAAGGTACGGGGTTCGAACCCTGGGTAAGCCACTCACGTCTGTTGTTTTTCTGTTGTCCAAGTGTTCTACTTCTTTATTTCTTACGAGTGCCTGAAAACATACCTTTATGTTTGTCTAATATTAATTTAAAAGCCTAGCCCTAAGAGTTTTCAATTTTGCAACAATGCGCATGGACATTTGTGCACCCACTATCTCTACACATGGTAATTCACTGATCCAGTGCGCACGCAGATCTATGGATCCAGTGACTACGCTTAGACATTAATGGATCCAGTGACTACGCTTAGACATTAATGGATCCAGTGACTCAATGTATAAGTTTCATATGGTGTTAAAAGAGAATGAGAGAGAGAGAGAGAGAGAGAGAGAGAGAGAGAGAGAGAGAGAGTGAGAGAGATAGAGAGTGAGAGAGGGAAAGATTTTGATATAACTCGTGCTTTTTTTTCTTTTTAAAATATTGACCAAATTTTTTGTTTTTATTTACACTTGACTAAACAGTGATCTTAAAACTAAACAGTTATCTTAAAACTAAACAGTGATCTTAAAACTAAACAGTGATCTTAAAACTAAACAGTGATCTTAAAACTAAACAGTGATCTTAAAACTAAACAGTGATCTTAAAACTAAACAGTTATCTTAAAACTAAACAGTGATCTTAAAACTAAACAGTGATCTTAAAACTAAACAGTGATCTTAAAACTAACCAGTGATCTTAAAACTAACCAGTGATCTTAAAACTAAACAGTGATCTTAAAACTAAACAGTGATCTTAAAACTAAACAGTGATCTTAAAACTAAACAGTGATCTTAAAACTAAACAGTGATCTTAAAACTAAACAGTTATCTTAAAACTAAACAGTGATCTTAAAACTAAACAGTGATCTTAAAACTAAACAGTGATCTTAAAACTAAACAGTGATCTTAAAACTAAACAGTGATCTTTTTCTACCACTCATGAGTAACAGAACTTCAAGGAACTTCCCATCGAAGTCCTTCAAAGAAGAAGATAAAGATGAGGATGAAGAGGAAGAAGAAGAATAAGAAGAAGAATAAAAAGAACGATAAAAAAGAAAACCCTTTCACCAGGTGAGCAGCAATGACTCAGCAACAGGTATCATTACAGATTCATTAGCAAGGCTATTCTCCAGCTTAAGGAGTAAATTTAAGACCACAATTTCAATAGCGCTCTTCAAGAGATTGCACCTCCTCAAAGTGAAACGATAGAACAACCCGACAAACACTTGCATCGTAGCGCTTAGTCCTTGACCTTCTTAACAAATAAAAAAAAGAAAAACCAAAAAAGAAAACCATTACCAGGAGGCTGGTTGCGGGAAATTGAATCCTTAATTTGCATATTTTATGAGGTGTTTAATTACTTGAGTTTTTGTGTACCAGCTGATTTGCATACCTAAACTTGCATGAGAATAATAGCGTTTAGTTCTCTACCGAACATCGAGTCTTTGGTTTGGGGAAGTCAGAGTTCAGGGTTGTCGGAAATGCTTACGAAGTTTGAGAACAGGTAGCCAGGGAATTTTAAGGCTTTCTTTCTTTCTTTCTTTCTTTCTTTGGTTCCTTAAGGACCACAAGGCTAACACTACCGCTGCCGCTCCCTCCCAGTTGACATTTTACCACCTATGCCACAAGTAGTCTAGAGCCAGTCCACTATCTCTAATCCAATGCTTATTATTTTAATTGTTGTTTTTGAACACGTTTTATGTCACGTGATATTAATCTCTGTTATAATTCTTCCATTCATCATCATCATTTTCTTGTTTGCTCTGAATAGATCACGACGCCACAACTACGGCTGGTTCCCTTCCATCAAGCCTGCACCCCAGCGCATATCCCTGCAGCCGTGGTTTCTGTATCAATTTGTTTAACATGATGAGCCACATGCGCAACCTCATATTAATCCTATGTACTACATGATTTAGCGAACAGAGACCATATTCTTTCTTAGTCTGATACAAGACGCCTGCCCTCCCAACATCCTCTCGGGAACTACACGAGGTAATTCTGTTATTAAAGATTAACAATGACCGTAATTACTAATGCATTTATGTTTAGGTTCTTTGAAAAACATCTTGTTCAACTCCAAAATCGGCTAAAATTATGATAAGTTGTTTAAATAATTGTAGATGTTATATTTAATTGCTGTCATTATCGTATTGACAACATGTTTTTTTAAAAATAATTTTTATATTTTATTTCATATTCATGCGTCAGTGAATACAAAATTATAAATGTGAATGTTATTATTTATTTTCTTTCTTTTAACATTAAATAATTAAAACTAATGGTAGCAAATATTCTACTAGGGGAATCATTCTGCGGTCTACGAAGTACAATGTTTTTTTGTCGCTATTCTTACAGTGTTTCAACTGTTCATAATAATATAACGCCACATTCCAGTGAAATGACTGAAGCGTGTAAAGCAAAAAAAAATTGGGTTCCCACTGGATCGTGGATGCAAAAAAAAAATTGGGATGGGTCAAAATACAGGTTGCTCTCTGTCACATAATTGGTCGTTCTCTTTTATGCATTCTCTCTCTCTCTCTCTCTCTCTCTCTCTCTCTCTCTCTTTCTCTCTCTCTCTGCCAGTATCTATTCACTTCTCATTATGGAGCAAAGAAAGCTGTGCCCCAGTCAATGTTTACATTTTTACACCTCGATTCGTGTCAGGTCAAGGCGTCATTGACCATCCTTAAGGATTAATTTTAATCGCTTAAGTGATTGCACAAGATTGACTTCAGGCGTGAATTGTTTGTTTACGATTGCGCAACCCACTTCCATACAGACTAGTCAATCGGGGTGTGCCGCTTCATTGTTAATACAAGCGACTAGGAGTATCTGATAAGTGATGCAATCACTTCCCTCGAAGTTACCTGTTATGATAATTACAGATAATATCAATCTGGTGAGTCATTTTTAAGTCGTGAGTGTAAACATGATCGATAATAGAGGAAAATGGCATACTATATATGGTGACTGTAAACAACACATATCTTTGTGCCTTACTTACGCAGGAATTTTTTCGTGAGATAAAGGGAAATTTACGCATCTTGCATGCTAATGGCTTGGCATTTGAAACGTAAAAATACTACATTTCTGGTTGGAGCCTTGTAATATAGTAGCAATCCGGATGTGGGCCAAATGTTGCCTTATAAGTTGGCGCCTTGTTTACCGCACTGTGAAATTCAACTCGTCAAGAAGACAGCCAGACAAGCCAGATTAAGGAACACGATCAGGATTTCACTTTAAAGGAACGGACAACGTGTTTGAGAATCTTGTGGACTTGTATCCCAGGAAAACTCTACTTTCATTAATACGGAAAGCCTGGAATCCTAGGAACCTGAGCACTAAGTCATAGTGGAATTCTATTTGCAAAATAATACGCCAGATCACTTGTAAGAGGCATCTTAAACAAGCTGTCGTAACTATTCCTCTGAGCCAGAAGAAAGTCTGTATTCCCAAAAAATTTGGGGTACATTGTACATTTTATAATTCTATATTATGCATTTATTAACATGTGGAAATTGCTAGTGAACGTCCAAGTCATAAGAGGCTGGAAAACACAGCATATAGAATGATGGAATAAAAGGTCACTGAGTGCCGAGGGGAGAGTCAGTATAGGTTCTCACCCTTGGTAACTATAAGTCACACTATCCACACGGCTGTTTGTACCCTATACCAGAGCGCTCTTTTAGTTTCGGTGACCGGAATTCTGACACCGGGTACTACATTTTCATGTGCACCGTAAACGACTACTGAGGGTTTTGGCGCGGAAAAACAGCTGATGTGTGTGTAAAATCAGTAAAATATAAATCATTACACACTCGTTCTGGATAAACACAGCGCTAAAATTCTTTTGTGTACCATAACTTTGTTCTGTGTTCTATTTTTGATTGCATTTTTATTTGATTGAAATTATATTTGACAGAGTTATAGACTTTTGAAAACAGCGTCATCATTTGAGGAAATTCATAACAGAAGTAATCTTTTTATTAATGTAATATCTAAAAATCGGCCCATTCGTATGAGTTTATAATTATAAAGACTTCTTGAAGGGAAGTTAAAGATTATTTCCACATACCAGATTTTATAACATTTAAATCACTGTAAACGCATTCCTGATACTCGCAAATCTTAAATAAGGTTGTAAAAAAAAATAACTTTTTGTAAAGCACCATCTGTTTTTGCATTTTCATTCATTTATAATGATACTTAACTAGACATATATGAGTGTCAGAAAACATGTAAAGCTATAGATAGATTACTTCCCCATACTTTGATCTATCTTTCAAGTCTTGTTAAACTTGTATTTATAATTTGAATGGTTTTTTTTTGTGTGTGTGTGAGATAAGGACTGTTCCATTTGTGTTCTTTGGTAGACAATCCTGTGCACATGACGGCTGCCAAAGAATTCTAAGTAACTGTTTGTATATCTTCTTTCATTCACAGATAAAGCATTCTACAGCCTGGTGTTAGACTTGATACTCCCAAATATTCCATTGTCTTTATACATACACAAGTAAACTATATTACATAACAACGAAATGGAACATACTTTTTTGCATCATATGAATTGTGCCAGTGCACTGTGCAGAGCCTGTGGCAAGAGAGCATTAACTTCCAAAACAAAAAAGTTCAAATCATAAAGAACTAAACGGTTCTAATTACGTTAATGATCTGTTCTTTGTGTTTGGAATTAACATATCAGATGATAAACCCACAGAGCATTCGACTATATTTTGTAAGAAGTGTTACTTACGAATACAAAACTCAAAAAGGAGGCATAATGAGAAGTGTCTTGAAACAGCCAAATTACTATCGGAAAACAGTCAGCACATCTGGAAAGACTATGACCATAATTTAACTATAAGTGAATGTCAACTGTGCAATTATTTTGCAAAGACATCTTTTGGTGTTTTAAAAACAAAAAGCTGCTCTATCCCCTGTGATGTTCTTTCTGACCCCTCCATGTCTAGTCAGTCAGTTAGCTGTAGTCAGTCAGTTAGTTGTAGTCAGTCAGTTAGTTGTAGTCAGTAAGTTAGCTGTAGTCAGGATAGCTCTGTACAGCAGGAGGTTGATGTGCCTGCTCACACTAGTGATCATGTTGTTCAGCTGGAGGTTGACGAGTCATCTCACATTAAAGGCGATACCATTATTCATTTGGAGGTGGATAACACTACTCACCCTAGCATGCCAGTTTTTGTTGCCACATCTACACCTACCAAGTCAGTTATACATACGACAAGTACATCCACCTCGCCTGTCTTCAAAAGCGACATCACAGTACAACAGTTACTTGCTAAGCCACCTTTACAACCACTAACACAAGAGGAAGAAACCCTATTCGTATCCATTGTTAGAAAAAAACTAGAAACAGCAAAAAATAATATATGTCTGTGTTCAGAAAGCTATTCCCCATTAAGACAATTCCTATACAGCACGTATTAGAAAAACATTGCGCAGACTGGATCAGAACTCATGGCTTTGGAATGGGCATACATGGAGAGCAAGGAGGAGAATTTGTACATTCCACTATTTCCAAAATTGAAAGACACGCCAGCGGTATTAAAAATATAACTTCACAATTAAAATTTATAATGGAAACTCATTTGTTACAAATTTCTCCATCTGTGAATGTACAGATTCCTCCTATTAAAAAAAAAGGAAGTATGAATGATAATTGAGCGAAATTTTGGGACTAGAGCAAATTATGGCAGTTGTAGCGTGAGAGTGACAGAATTAACAGTGTGGAAATCATTTAATAGGTGTATGTTTTATTTATTAAATTTAACATTTCGTTTTGCTCATGACCATATTCATTTTTACATGACCATCGTGATGTATGATTGAGATAATTGTTAGCTCTCATGTTTTGGGGACAATTGGGTGTGTTATTTTAAGTTAATAAATGTGGACTTGGCAATTTAATGTTTCAATAATTAATGTTTGACGCATGAAACCAAAACAAAACTATGATATCCATTTTCTGCAGGTTTTCTACTTTTGATTTCTGTAATTTGTTATGCATGTTGATTGTCATAGTTTTAGTGTAAATTGCATTACAAACAAACCATAACAAAATATTAAAAAAACGTAAATTTTACACTATTTCAGACTATTATATCTTCTGTTCTAATTGTGATAAAATGTTTGTTCGTGTTCTAAAATTTACTCTAACATTTCTAGTCTAGCTTTACGCAAAATTAAAGCCGGTATTTATAATAATAAAGTAGCCTAAAAGCATTAATTAAGCCCTATCAAAAGTATACACCACCACATATTTTTCCAGGTTAGGAAGTTGACCACGTGACCTCTGTCACGATAGCTATAAATAGCGCGGTCAGAAAAAAAAAATAAAGTATCGCTCGCAAACAGCCGTGTCCACTATCAACACCATTTCTCGTCTATCATCTCAGATGTCTCTCAGATTCGTCTTGTCTCTGACATCACACAGACTTGGTTCTCGTCAGACAGACTCTTACATAACCCACTCGTAACAGGCGCATTATTTCGTGTAAGGCAACCCAATACCCAGGAGGGTATTTGTTTCTCTCTTATTTCATGATACTAGTCAGTGGTACCTATTGGCGGTGCTATCTGTGGAACAAGTGTGTGGTATAGGTGGCCTGCAGTCAAAGCTAACACCTACAGCAGATGGGTCTTAACAGACGCTGAACCATCTTCACAATTACTTCCCGATACTACTAGGAACGCGTCGTGGCCACTAGACTTGAACAGTGATGAGAGTGAACCAGTCCATAACCTGCAAAGAACAAGCATTGACTGGAGCAGAAACCAACCGACATCGTACTGGTAGCTAAGTTTTTATTTATAGTCGAAAGAGAAAACACCCTTTCCAGATCTTCCCCAGTGATGACATTTAAAAAGAAAATTCACCCCACACTTATTTATTTTACAATTGTTAACCAGAATTAACTATTAAATTTGGTTATCTGTAAATATACAAATTTATAGTTGGTTTAGTCATTCGAGTAAACTGCACCCGTATGTCTCAGTCATTTTAAACACTTATAACAGAGCTATTAAAGTAATATTTTATTGAGATAAATTAGTTGGGGGCTCACTAACTAAAAGAATGGTGATTTTCATCATGTCCCCTGAGTTAAATGATGACTCTCAGGGAAAGTAAAAATTCCGAGAAAAGAATCGGTTGACGGACAGCGGGAAAGACGCCTGATTAATATCAGGAAAACAAACACCTAACAGTGGAATGTGTTCTTTTATTCCCTCTAAAGTTTCTGGTAGGAGTTTATAAAATCATTTGAGGTACGATTCTACGATACTAGCTGTACTATTGTTCTATGGTTCAAAGCTTGAGTTCGACGCTTGAAACCTACATTGAAGGGTTGTGAAGATACCTGCCTTGACGAGGAGAAGTGCCTTCGCCCCAGAGAAGAATTGTTGGAAACAGCAGCATCAACACTCTAGCAATTTGGAAGCTAAGTGGAATTTTTAGCAGGCCAATACAACAGAACTTATTGATATATATTCCACAACTAAGCTTCCTAAAGCCGATATCCGTTTCCATGAAGAAACCTATTTTTTAGTAACCACCAGTTCATATTTATTTACATTTGTTCCAAAGTAATTGATCATTAGATTTGTTATATGTTGTTTTTACAAATTCATAGTTGATTTAGTTTTTACAGAGAGAAGTGCACACGGATGAATCAGCATCTTTAATATATCTACATTTATATCTATAGAGCCACATAATAAGGAGAATGTCACTGTTAATTCAGTTGGAGGCTTGTACGAGCTAAGTTAAATTAAATAATACCTCTTCACAAAAGGAAGCCTCGGTAGCACAGTGGTTAGTGCACTGGCTTCCTAGCTCGGTGGTCCATGGTTCGATCCCCAGTTGAGGTGGGATTGTTTTAGACCGCAAACGGCTCGGGGATCGACCAAGCCCCATGAATTTGGTACCAAAGCAACTCTTGGAAGGTTATGGCGGACGGCGTGATGCTGACCAAATCACCCCTAGTGTGCCGATGGTCAAGAAAATATGGGCCTAACACCATATTCTCAATATGTCTCTATGGGCGTTGTCACGGACTGCCTCCCCTGCTTTGCAGCAGTGTTCCAACAGTGGCCAAAACTCAAGAGTATTTAAATGGGTGCCTTCACTCGCACAAGATTACTCTTGGCAGAGTTGTACATGGAATGGTAAAGACGCTTCTATCCCCAGGGAGTTTTCATAAGATATTTCCGAAGTCAAGAACAATGTGGCATTGGCTGAGCAATGTTAACTTATTATCGGTCCGCCGCCTTTTATGACGAATTATGCAATGGTTTAGCACGTAAAAGCCCCCAGCTGGTGTAAATCCAGCAAAATTCCTTTTTATAAGAATTACCTCTATAGATGTGAATATATATATATATATATATATATATATATATATATATATATATATATATATATATATATATATATATATATATATATATATATATATATATATATATATATATATTAATGTCTTGCTCATACGTATGCTTTCACACTTATAATAACTGAATCAACTATGAGTGCTATATTTTAAAATAACATGTAACAAATTTAATAATCAATTAGTTTTAACAAGTTAAAATAAATAGAATGATGGTGAATTTTAGATGAAAAATCAATTGTTGTCTTCACGGAGCCTTAGGTGAGGATTTCAATTTAAAATTAATCTTTAATGTTAATGTCCGTTTGCTGGTGCCTTTTACAAGCTGGTTTGAGTGAGTCCTGCAGCCTTGGTTTCGTCAATTCTTTTGTGATGATGACACTTCACAGTCTGATAGCTTCGTTCCTCGAATGGTCTGATAGCTTAGTACCAGGATCTTTTAGACAAAAAACAAATGCCTCTGCTAAGTACATTTGTGGGCTGCAAATTAACAGGCGCGTCGTCTCGCTGTCCACCCACCAATGTTATTCTCTCGGAATAATTATTCTTGAGTGTACACAGCGTAACTCAGGGAAAATGATTTGAAATCACCCATATTCTTCTGGGTATTAAACTGGGAAAATATGTGCTTGAACAGCGCGAACAATGATTTGCCTGAATTACAATTAGCAAGGTGCATATATCTTACAAAATGATTTGATACACGTGAGGTACGTGTGATGTAATCATCACTCATCACTGCTCCAGTCGGAGTCCGGAGTCTCATTTGCTGTCGGTTTTCTGTACGACTAGCAAGGAACGATAACCAGCGCTTGCTGTAGTGGTTTATTAATATAATATTTTCATAGGTTGAGGTTGCCAGCCTCATATATAACCATTGAGCAAGAAAACATGTCAAATTCACATTTGTAAAATAATTGTTTACACTTACCCCAAAATGTGGGAACACAATCTCCTCGCACAGTTTAGAAGGGACGTAGCATTTTACTAGATGCTTCGAATCACTTGAACTCGAAATTTTATAATTCCTTTTATGACGGGTGTTCTGCGAATCACTTGATCTGGGAAATGTTAGTAATCCTCTTATGACGGGTGTTCTGCGAATCACTTGGTCTGGAAATATTTTGTATTCCTCTTATGACGGGTGTTCTGATTCCTTAGGACTCCAGTCTTTGTATTTAAAGTGCGGGTTTACTCTTTGTGTTTCAAAGTTGCCCAAATACTTTTGTCTGGTTCCTTTTAAGTTTCCAGTCTCTGTAGTTAAATATGCGGGTTTACATGTAAGTTTTTAATTTACCCAAAACACTCTGATCTGACACTTATAATATTGGAATCCTTTGTCCGATCCTTCTCTTTCTGGCTCAAGGGAGTTGCTAATTTGACGTTGCGTTGCAGTCTGATCTTTGACTCCTATTTCGCTATATTATATCTCTCATTCTCAGTTCAAATACAAGATTGTTCTTCCGACGAATTTTCCAATGAGAACCATTGTGTATTCCGTCTTCTCAAATCAATCCAACCGAAAGCTCTGAACTATATGGGTAGGGGTGTTTAATTTAATTCTCCCCCGCGTGTCTTTTTAAAATATTAAATTTTAAAATTCCATCGCGTGACCTCTTTCTAATGCTGTAATACTTCCGCTTGCATCTTGTGCAAAACTCATAACCACCATCTGTGCACTCATTTGATGTCCAGATGCTACCTTCTAATATTGTCTCTCCCAGACAGATTATCGGCAATATTGATACTGAGAGGGCTCAGATGAAACGATTATCTAATTATCACGAGTGTTTTCGCCCGTCCCTACGGCGGCTTCCTTAGATAGCAATCTGGCTTTCTGTGCGTGTTCGTGCGATACCACGTTGTACAAACAACTGACGTCTCTATCAAAGGTGGCCAGACTGACTTACGTGGCAAAAGTATCAACTGTTGACTGGTGTAATTAATTGGGTATTGTTACAATTAACCTGGCGGAACGTAAACACGTCTGAGTGCGGTCGCAGCAAAAAGAATGTAAGGGCAATAAATATGCCAAATAATAGGACGATGAGTGAGAAAAATGAAGAAATGAAGTGATACTGCCGGAGTGGAATAGAGTTATAAAAAGTGCACGACTGATTTCGTCACAGGCGTGTAACGGGATCCTTTACCTTTAACTTTTTCTTCACAAAAGGCGTTGGGCAGATAAAAGTTAACATTGCTAAGACACATTCAGCATTGTTCTACATCTCTGACAAGAGTAATCGTGTGCGAAGGTAGATACCTTTGAAGACCCACATTAAATACTTTAGGTTTTGGCCATTGTTGGACCATCACTGTAGAGCAAAGGGGAGGCAACCTGTGACACTATTACTGCTTCAGCTATATCTTTTGCTGTGAACTCTTCATGTCCCAAGTTCGTGACGAGGTCATAATATTTAGCTATTTTTAAAGCGTGCTGTTGGAATTCAATTCCAATCATGAATATTAAAGCAGGTGTTATGTTTTTAATTTCTAAGACACATATCTTGCATCTAGAGGCAAATGGACTGCATTTGAAACCAGAAGACGGGACGCTCTAGTCTTCCCAGTAATAAAAATGGGTACCTGATTCTGCTCTTGAATTAGGGAAGGCAGATGCAGGCAGGAAGTTAACCAGTCACCCCATCTCATAAAGCTGTGACCTAGTATAGTGAAGTCCATAACACTTGACTCCACAAAGGCAGTGTCTGCTACGGAGGATCACGTTCATCATTTTTATCGTTCGTCTAATTTGGATTGAAATGAGAACGAGTATTTTTATTTTATTTCTAAGACGAGCCTGGAGTGTGGCAGAGTGGTCAGATCACGTGCTTCCTAAGGTAAAGTTACCGGGTTTAAAACCAGATAGTGTCAAGTTCCAGTCTACCCAACTGTAAAAGGGTAATAGACTCTGATTTGAGTTCAGGAAGGCAAAGGCGGCGAGGAAGGGAACCAGTCATCTCACCTCGTAAAGCCGTAGCTAGTATAGTGCATTCTTTAACACTTCACTCCCCAGAGTAGTACCTACCGTGGGACTACTTTTACGATTTAATTTGTAAAGACAAGCAGAAGACAGTCTGTCAAGGCAAGCAGAAGACAGTCTGCTAAGACAAGCAGAAGACAGTCTTCTCCTTCAGTGTGTCTTAATTTAAAATATGAAAGGAGCATAATTATATAACAAAATATAGCAGGTTTTTGTGATCAGTGAAGAGGTTGTTCTGCCCGGTTTGTGAAATAACGATACTGTGATGTTTGTCAAGTGTGTTTAATATGATAACTTCATATTTACAATCAAGCACGAGTTCTCTTGACATGTTTGCCCAATTTCAGAATCACAAACTAATCGACATCCTGCGCAATTTTGTGTGCTCTCAGCGCTGATGGCTTGTTGTCCTGTTCTAGGAGAGCAGACGAAATTTCTGGCTAGGAGGCTGGGTCAAAACAGGTCATCAAAATGTTTGACATCCCACACTTCACGGTATCATGTTTTCTGAATGTATAATCCAAAATGTTGGCTATAGATGTATTGCCGTTGTTTTACACAAAACACGCCAGTGACTTTGCATTTCTTCTTCCTCTTCCTCGTTCGCCCTGAAAAGGACGGTGGTTGCGTTTTGTCTGTTTACGCCTAAGCTGTGATATCTGCACCTTTCGGTCGACACATCCGACTTCAGCACGGCATTTTTTGGGACCGGGTTTGCCTTCCCATTTCGATACGTACTCGCTCAGCCAGACTGCACTGCTGCAGACTGTTTCCAGGACCACCACGTGGAGGTGGAGTACGATCTTGGTCAGCTCTGGTTCGCTGACCCTGATGCAAGCAGTCAAGCTATGGGTCGCTGACTGCATTCTCTATTGCTGCATCTTTTGATTATTTATATATCAACCGGTGTTCGCTGAACACTGAGGAGGTTCGGGCTTCATTGGCGTGCCAGTCGTTGGCAGTCATCGGACTAGCAGATAGATACTATTAGTCCTTTTAAGGGCTTCATCGGGCTAGCAGATAGATACTATAAGTTTCATCGGGCTAGTAGATAGATACTATAAGCCCTTTGAAGGGCTTCATCGGGCGAGTAGATAGATACTATTAGTCCTTTTAAGGGCTTCATCTGGCTAATAGACAGATACTATAAGCCCTTTAAAGGCTTCATCAGGCTAGTAGATAGATACTATAAGACCTTTAAAGGGCTTCATCGGGCTAGTAGATAGATATTATGATACCTTTTAAGGGCTTCATCGGGCTAGTAGATAGATACTATGAGACCTTTTAAGGGCTTCATCGGGCTAGTAGATATATACTATGAGACCTTTTAAGGGCTTCATCTGGCTAGTAGATAGATACTATAAGCTCTTTTCAGGACTTAGCAACATTGCACGAGTGTAACGAGATTTGGTTCCTCTTGCTTTGTTGTGGAAAAACATGTGTAGCGCGACATACACACACACACACAGCGCAAGGACAGCGCGGCGGTCTTGCTTTGAAGTTTGTAGTAGACGGAAAAAATGTGAAATATGTTTAAGCCAGACGGTACTGAAGAATAAGGAAATAGCTAATATAGGAATGCATGGCGGACTTTCAAAGTTTGCATTTACAGGAAATTAAATTTAAAACTACAAGAAAACACCTGGTTGGAATGCAATTAAATAAAAATAATTCACTAAAGGAGGTAGACTGTGAATTATATCCAAAAGGATATTATTCCAATATAAATAGTTTTAAAGATAATTCATATTTTTCACTTTCATCACATCTGCTAAAATTAGCTAATAATCTTTAAAAATTTATTACACTAACAAGCCTCAACGGATTTGGATAAAACATATATAGATTGAAAGCCTCATATGGGGGTAAGTTAATGATACATAGGAAGGAAGGAAGGATATAAGTGTGTAAGTGAACAGAAGAGAAAACAAGTACAGGAAAAGCACAGATTGCCTCAAATCGCATCAAACCAGGAGATGAAACGAAAATCTGTTGGGAATTTAGGAGGTGCTTTCTCGTACGGGCGAGAGACTGAAATATAAGGACAGAGGGGCGCGTTGAAAATCACACACACCAAATCCAGAAGCCAAAGTGAGAAACTGGAAGACAGCATCTGCAAGAAAAGTTCTATTTTCACGCTGCATGCAGGGCAGATTAAATTCAGCCAAAACAGTCTCACCGTGAGCTTATAAATCCTAAGAGGGTATGTAAGTTTATTAAAGATATATATATGACTAATATCATTTTATTTCAGATTTTATTTACGATTTTATTGTATCGGACATGATAAAAAGGGAATGACGCTAACCAGAGATAACCTCCACCGGCATTGTCAGGAAGCATAACCATTAATTGGTTAGCCAAATATATCATGGCTAATTCTTGCCTGGAAGCTTACGACATACCAGCAAGTACATAAGTGACTTGACATCCATAAGTGGAAGGCAAAGGTTATAGCGTACCCATGTATCATAACATGTGATTTATTCATGTATTTTGTTAATTCTGCACAGTATACATTATCTTATCATGCTATCTCTGTAACATACTACCATGATTCATTCATTTATATACAAACACTGAAGACATGGTCGCATCATGAACAGCAGTGGGTGGTGAGATTGTTGGAACACCATGGCCACCTATTACCTTTTGTTCCAGGTTTTATGATCAAGTTTTTATGATCATTGCTGATCAAGATTATGATCATTCCTGACCGAATTTACCCAAAAGACTTGAAGACCGTTGATCCTGCTAACTGAAGCCTAGAGGTCAATCAATCTTCAACACCTTAGTCCCCCGTAGTTATAGGGCGGGCTGAAGGAAAGTCTTCCGGATTCAAGTGTGTCTCAGGAACCTCGAACTAAGATCAGATGAGTTTTATGTGTATCCATCCACCAAATTCTGTGAGCAGTTTCTAAAACGACTGTCTATGATGAGAACTAGATAGCAAGAGATATCAAAGAGATACTGTGACAAACGTTTGTGTAATTTCAGCGGAAGATAAATCCAATACTTTTCTAGTATTTAGTTTAATTTGTAACTATAAATAATCATTCATTTTACCATCTTCCAACACCCATTTCTCATTACAAGAATATATAAATGTACATAATAAATTATGAAATTGTACTCATTTGACTTGGTAAATTTTTAACTGTTAAATTTTGAGTTACTTTTTCTAATTTACTTATATTATCACATAGGGTTACTATAGCGGAAGTAGCAACTTATACCTCTGAAGCCTAAATCTATTGTCCAGCTCAGAGTATTCACAGCTGTAACTCACTTGTGATACCAGTGTACTTCTCGGGCACTGGAACTTCATACTTTCTGGAGAGAGATTCTACTTCTGCTCTACCACTATTATTATACTAGGAAAACCTTTCGCTACAACGAGCCAGAGTTATTATCAAAGCTACATGCTGACTGATAGAAGCTAGTAGTCCATTTGAGGGCTAAGTTGTTATCAACACTATACTTCAGTTAACATAGCTCACTTGTTTTTGAATAGCTATTGCACTCTCATATAACCGATGCACTTTAGTTTAGATTGAGCAAGAAGGCACATCCTCAAGGAAAAAAATAATTCAGGAGAGATGCGTCAAAATATAAAAGAAATTCGACAGCTTGATTGTCAAATGCAGAAGCGGTTGGAAGAATGTGTACAGTATATCCACAAGAGGGCGGAGTGGACTGAAGATGACAAGCTGTCGTACAGATAGGTTGTGAGTTATTTTTGGCCCGTCTGAGTAGAGTGGATTGTGATAGGTACGTGAGAAAGGTGTGAGAAATAGATTTCACGGGTGGTAGCTTAAGGAACAAAAGATATGTCTCTAGAATGAGTAAGTTTCTCTATTCCAGCCTATCTACACGACTATAATTTAGTACAAGACAACCTTGCCCTCCTCATACATATAAATATAAGTTTAACTACACACACACACACACACACAGCTATGTGACAACAAGATACATAAACGTGAAAAAAAAACTACGGTAACATGGGTATGGGTCTGACTGTTGCGGCTTGTTTTAGGATTATTATGAATGGTTAATAATTTTGAGTATCGTGCTTATGGATGTTTGCGAATGGTTTGGGGTTGTCAAGAAAATTACAGTTCATGCACGGACTCCGACACCTGGTTGATTTTTGGGTCCACAAATACCGGCATATTTATTATGACATTAAACAAGTTATTTGAAAGCATGAATTACATTAATAAGTTGAAAGCTCCTACAGTCCTACATGGAACATCACACATCTGGAATATTTACTATGCAGTGCCATCATGGATCACTGAAGTATCGAACCCCAGACGTGGAGTTAATATTTATATATTTTAAATTGCGATAGCAATACTTCTCTGTGAAAATACTTCCTCGAACTCAATCCTTCTGTTCGGAATCATATATAATATCAGTGGCGACTTTCGTACAATATACAGCCACGTAGAAGAGTAGATACTCTTCAAAATAAGGAGCAACAGCTTTGACGTCCTTCTTGATCAAAATCTGATAACGAAAGGCCTCGTCTAACGGTTTGCATAAATTATGTTAAGCACCAAAACGACGTCATCATACACAAGTGACGTCAGACTAATATCGCGTTCATTTAACATTTATATAAGTGCAAAATACATCATGCTGGCCACAAATAGAACTGATAGCGCGTAGATTAACTGATAACAGAACTAAACATGGTCAAGATGTAAAATACATGATAAACCATCTTTAACATTGACCAACACACAAAGTTAAGTTTCTTTGTTGTTTATTATCATTTAATTAAACTTGACAACACCAAATATCTAAAGAAAGATCAAATAAAAACCAGATTTACATACATATAAAATAGGAGAATAAATAGCATTCTGTGACCGGACTTTGTGAACAAATTTAGCTTTGTTGAACAGAAAGCGCTTTCTTAGAGGCAGTATTTTGATATCTTTATATAGATCTACACACTGTGTTTGGCAGTTGTCAGAAACTAGACGCAATGCACGCTTTTGTAGTGAATGGAATCTTTTTGTGTTGGACATAGAACAACCATCCCAGATTCTGGAGCAATAGTCAAGGTTTGTTTGTATGTGAGATATATAGAACAATTTTCGTGCTTCTTTATCTAGGAAATGTTTGATTTTAGCTAACCGGTAAACTTTCTGTGCCGTTTGCTTGGTCAGTGCATGTACATGTGAGTTCCAATTTAGATGCTGGTCAACGACTGTTCCTAGAGTTTTATGTTCATTAACGTTTTCAATTGGTGAGGTACCAATGTAGATCTGAAGTGTTGTTTTCTCTGAATTTTGTAATTTGTTTCTAGTTGATATTAACATGCATTTTGTTTTAATTATATTTATAAGCATGCGATTTCCGATGCTCCACTTAATCAGATTATCTGTATCTTTTTGTAACGATAGTTTGAGTGTGTTGCAACTTGTATCACTCGTGTAGACAGTACAGTCATCAGCAAATAGGTCGCAGGATGCGTGCTCGACGTGTAATGGAAGGTCATTAATGTATATGGCAAAAAATAGAGGCCCAAGAATAGAACCCTTAGGAACGTCGGTATTTATTACGGTTGGGTTTGAACAAGAGTTATTGTAAAAAAAAACTACATGTTTTCTGTCTGACAGGAATGATTTAATTATCGTCACTAGTCGAAGGTTTACTTTTGATGTTTCTAGTTTTCTAATTAAATATCATATCAAATGCTTTTTTAAAGTCTACAAAAACTGCCCCACATATGTTATCGTTGTTAATGTTTAAGTACCAGTTGTCAATCATCTTAGTTAGAGCTGTGTGACATGAATGTTTAGGTCTGAACCCCGACTGACTATCAATTAGCAATCCGTTGTTAACTAGGTGTTGTAGTGTTATTTTATGTATGTGTTTTTCTAGTGGTTTGGATAGCGATGATATTAAGGAGATTGGCCTATAGTTACCAAGGTTATTATTGTCGGAAGAGCCAGGGTTTAAGACAGGATATACCTTAGGGACTTTAAAGTGCCACTGAAAGTAACTCCCTGCGATACATTGATTGTATATGGATGTAAGCGAACCACTAATAGCTGGAGCGGCATAACGCAGTATTCGATTACTGACTCCATCAAGTCCTGATGAGTTAATTATCTTTAGGGCCTAGAAGATAGTTATACATTTCATTAACTGTCGTAAACGGAATGTTGGATGGGATTGTGTTGGTACATTTGTTCTCACAAAATACCGACAGCCTGCATAAGTCACAAGGTGAATTTGGTATTGTAGATTTACTTACTTACTTAGTCGTTCCCCTTCTACCATGAGGTGTAGAGGTTTGGAAGAGAGAGCGCCAGACTATTCTATCGGCTGTCTTCCTCCTGGCCTGGTTCCATTCTAGTCCTCGGTCCTTCAAAGATTGTCTAATGTTGTCCTCCCAGCGTACTCTGGGTCGTCCTCGGGGTCTGGATCCTTGGCTCTTTGTTTCCCATGCTTGTCGTGGTAGCCGATCTTCTCCCATTCTGCAGACATGGCCAAACCATCTTAGTTGGGACTGTTCTACTTGGGTCTGTAGGGGGTGGCATTTTAGGCCTTGACGTATCGTCTGGTTGCGTACCATGTCTCTTCTTGTTACTTCAACCACCTTCCTCAGATACCTCATTTCTGAGGTTTGGATCTGGCTTTTATGGGTTGTAGTCATTGCCCATGACTCGCATCCATATGTCAAGACTGGGACATAGGTGGAGCGGTATACAGCCATCTTCGTTTTCTTACCAACCTCTCTCTTGCTGAGGAATCTTCGATTTATGGCCTGAAAAAGTCTCCCAGCTGCTGCTTTTCGAGTGGCCAACTCTTCTTTGATGCCTCCCTTTCGGTCTATAATAGCTCCGAGGTATTTAAAGTGGTCGACCTGCTCCAGGACCTGTTCTCCCAGCTTAATCTGATGTCTTCTTTCTTCTCGTGATATCACCATGGATTTTGTTTTAGAGCTGCTTATGACCATCCCTCTCTTCTCCAGCTCTTCCTTCCAGACTTGCAGGTTGGATTGGAGATGTGCCTCTGATTTAGCAATCAGGGCAACATCATCAGCAAATGCCAGCTCTGAAATATAGACCTGTCTCATCTTCCAGTACCCCACTGAATACTTTCTTGTTCTCTCCTTACATGCCTTGATGACATCGTCCATAAGGAGTATGAAGAGGTAAGGTGATAGGATATCACCTTGTCTTACACCAGTGGTGGTCCTGAACTCTTCTGACTTATGGTTTTGTTACGGTGTTATTTTAAATGATGGCGTCTACTGGGGTTTACCCATGCGCAACGTTTAGGGGTCATTAATATTTATAGAATATGTCGATATTTTACGGTATAGTGAACTCGAAATATATGCGGAGATTATGACGCATTCTCGTTGGGAAGGTCACGCCGGGTGACTTGGTTACAGGGCCTTTGTTACGCTATCCGTCAAGCAAGAAGGTCGTGTCTTGTATTTCTTCCAAGGAAATAAGGCTGAGTATATAGCCTATGTTGTATAGATGAATCGATGTAGACTTCAGGGTCAGTTCGGAAAGCATGAGATTAATTAAATTAAACTAATAATGGAAGGAGAATCGTATTATGATTCAAATTGTAGATGTCAGGAACTCATGTGCTCATTTCTGGCTGTTGACTATAACAGCGCACGTATATAGCCACGATGTTCTTCTGACACATTGTTTTGACACGGACGGATACTTACTGATATTATTTGGAATTCTATTGTTACGCTGAACTGTACATGAAACCTTTGTGAATGTCGATTATCGTTTGTGTATGAATCTCAATACATGTGGACTCAAAGCAGAAGGCTTGATCCTTTATTTACGTTTCGGGTTCGGTTCTACAGCTGTTGGTGTTTACCTTTGTCAGCACGATAACTCTCCCACAAGGGAAATCAAATACTATCTACTATGCAAATCAGAACGTCGAAGGGATGTTCTGATGCCCAGAGCTAACCAGAGTGACTTTACTATTAAATAAATAATACCATAACGAAGGAAGCGCAACACCAACCACAACACCACCACCGACCCGTCACAGGTTTGCTGTCCTCACATAATTTCTGCAAGACTTGTAGAAGCTCTGTATAGCATGAATCAGAGGTGCTGGAATATTCTTCCTTGCCAAACAGTCCCAAAGTTTGCTCCAAGGGACCCTGTCAAACGCCTTTTCCAGATCTATGAAACAAAGATGGATCTCACTCTTATACTCAAGGGCCTTTTCACTCAGCTGTCTGAGTGTGAAGATTAGGTCTTTAGTACTTCGGTTTGCTCGGAATCCGCACTGGACCTCATCCAACTGTGGCTCAGCTAGGCGTCGGAGTCTCTGCTCTAGGATTCTAGAGTAGATTTTTCCAGGGACACTGAGAAGAGATATGCCTCTATGGTTTCCACACTGTCGATTGTCACCCTTTTTGAAAATTGGTGTTATGATGGCGATCTCCCAATCCTTTGGTATGGTCTTGTTGCACCATGCTGCCTGTAGGACCCTTAAGAGTAACAGGTCGCCTGATGCCCCCATGTACTTAACCATTTCTGGTGTTATACCATCATGCCCTGCTGCTTTGCCCATCTTGATTTTCTCCAGTGCTGCCTTCAGTTCTTCCATCTTTATGTCATCTTCATCACCATTGGTTTCCTCTTCTGTGCTAGTGGTTATCATTTCTGATGTTTGACCTTGCTCACCATCAAGGAGTTCTGAGAAATATTCTTTCCATCTTTCCATTACTTCCTTCGGGGCAGTAAGCAATTTGCCTTGCTTGTCCTTTATAAATTTGAGAGGGCATTGTTTTTCCTTCCTCATGTTCTTTAGTGTCTTATAGAACAATTTCTGGTTTTCTTGTGCATCTTTTTCTAGCTTTTCTCCAAATTCTTCCCAAGACTTCTGTTTTGCTGCTAGCACTTTGTTCTTTACTTCTGTTCTGAGTGTCACATATTCTCTATATTTTTCCATTTGTCCTGTTGTGTTTTTAGCTCCTAAGTATTGTTTCCATGCCATTTTCTTCTCTCTTATTTTCTCTTTGACTTCCTCTGTCCACCAAGGTGTTCTCTTTCTCTGGTTCCCAAGTCGGACTTCACCACATGCTTCTGCAGCAGCTGTCTTTATGATATCCTTGAATTTAATCCAGAGGGTTTCCAAGTCATCAGGTTGTTCTTCTGTGTTGCTCACCGCTGCAGCAATAAGCCCCTGATATCTGGTCTTAATTTCTGGCTCTCTCAGCTTGTAGGTCCTAATGCTCATTTCTCCTGCTCGTTTACTTGGTTTCTTGCGTGATGTTGAGCAGTTCCTAGGCTGAGCAACTCTTTCAGTTGTTCGTTTGATTGTTAGCAGGTAGTGATCACTTCCAATCTCTGGCCCCCTCCAGACTCTTGCATCTCGGACATATTTGAATGAGCTTCTCCGAACAATGGCATAGTCGATCACTGACTTCTCATTCTTGGTTGGTTCACATCTAGTGTATGCATGTATGCGCTTATGGGGGAACTTTGTGTTTGTAATGATCAGATTCTGTTCACTGCAGAATCTAAGGAGTCGCTTTCCATTGTCATTGAGAGTATCTTCTCCATATCTTCCGATAACTCCACCCCATCTAGCATGGTCATTTCCAACTCTGGCATTAAAATCTCCGAGCATGATAACTTCATCTAGGCAGTCATCCACTGTCCTTTGAAGCAGCTCGAAGAATTCATCCTTGACCTCTGCTCTCTCATCCTCATTTGGCCCATACACTATGACCAGGTTGACTATGGTTTCTCCTTCTTTTAGTTTCACAAACATAATGCGCTCTGAGACAAAGTTCCACCCCTTGATACTATCTTTTTGATTTTGGGCCACAATGCAACCCACACCCCCTTTAGCTCTTTCGGATATGGGTACACCACTGTAGAGCAGCGTGTTGCCATTGAGATCCATGACTCCTTGTCCTTTTTTCTTTGTTTCCGTTATAGCCAGGATTTCTAGTTTTGCTTTCCTCATCTCTTCCACCAGCTCCTCTTCCTTCCCATTTATACTTCTTGTGTTCCATGTTCCATAAGTCGTAGTCCGTAGTCCGTTCCAGTTCGTCGCCTTTAGAATCAGTCCGGTTTTCTCTCTTGTGTTACTTGTAATCGTGGTTTAAAGCAAACAGGTGATTGGCCTGTTGTGCCTTTGCATGGTGGAGGGGCTGCCTCCTTACGGCCTCCATGCAGGCCGCCCTCCTCCTTTTTCATCCGGGCTTGGGACCGGCATAGGCGGAGTTTATTGTAGATTTAAGACTGTTTATTTCTGCCTGAAGGTAATTGCTGAAGTCTATGCAAGTAAATGAAGTATTAGGGGTTGACGAGTCTGACAGATTTCACTTGTTCGCAAAAGTATTGATTGCTTTCCATATATTTTTACTGTTTGTTTAGTTCTGAACCAAATTTTTAAAGTATTTTTTTTTCTCTACCATTTAAATATTGCACGTTGTTCCTCTGT
Source organism: Oreohelix idahoensis (assembly GCA_024509875.1). NCBI lineage: Eukaryota > Metazoa > Mollusca > Gastropoda > Stylommatophora > Oreohelicidae > Oreohelix > Oreohelix idahoensis. Next base: position 781,935 of record JAMPIV010018683.1, on the reverse strand, counting down.
GCTCTTTATATGTTAAAGTCCTTGTTTTTGTTAGCTTGATCTCTCTGCCTCGTGGCTTCTAGCAATGCTTGTGTGATCCAAGGAGATTTTATCTGTCGTTTCACACGAACTTCTCTAGTTGGTGCGTGGTTATCAAACACACGATGAAAGATACGTGTCCAATGAACAATGGCGTCATCGGGATCAGAAAGCTGGTAAACACTGGTTAGAGGGGCAGTTCGCAAATCATGTAAAAATAGTTCACAGTTGAAATTTATAAAACTTCTAAATTTTATACTGATATGTTTATTTCTTGGAGCTCTACAAGTATATTTATTCTTTGACCACGTGCAACATATAGGATAGTGGTCACTCATCGCGACAGCAGGAATAAAGCATTCTATAATGTTTTCTGCACAGGTGACGTAGATGTGGTCAATTGTTGTGGATGATGTTTTTGTTACCATGGTAGGCTGGTTGACTATTTGTTTTAGGTTGTATGATAGTATGATGTTTTCCCACGTTTGGTTTGTGTTGTGCATGTCGATGTTGAAATGCCTAGAAGAATAATTTCTTTGGCAGTGGTAAATACTTTATCCATCATAGTGGTGAAATCTTCATACTAGATGGCTCCTGCATTGGGATTTCTATAAAGATACCCGACTAGAAATTGTCCGTGAGTCGGTAGTTTTATTTCTAACCATATGCACTCGGTATCTGCTGTCTCTAAATCGCTTCTGCGGCGATAACTAATAGAAGTGGAAATATATACTACTATACCTGTTTCTAGCTTTCTACTTGAGTCTCGCCGAACTGTTTTAAAGCCATTTAGGGTAATTTCATCATCTGATATTTTGTCCTTTAAACGACTTTCTGAAAGTCCAAAAACATGAAAATTTTTATTCAGAATTCGTGTAACCTCAGGAGGTTTGCCTAGTAAATGGTAAATGTTCAAGTGGCCCAGCCGTAGACCATCCTTAATTATCCGTTGTGTCTGATAGGCATGCATTTTATTTTGGCGAGTGGTTTAAAAATGTAATTTACAAAAGCAGTTTTAAATACAAAACCCACGAAAATTTAAACTAATTAACGTCACAAAGTAAGTGAAAATACAAATGTTAGCACTTAACGTACGAACACTTGGTACAAGTATTGCTAAAAATTACAATTAACTGAAATTGTCAGTAGTATATTAAAATAGTCACACAAAAGTAGGCACGCACAGTTTCACCCCACAACATTAAAATTCTAACAAAGTAATTTAAGCAACACTGAGAGAATACGAATTATAAAAAAATAAAAAAATAAATAAAAATAAAATAAAATTTAAAAATCTTGCAAGTAAGGAAAAAAAACTTTTGAAGGCCTGTAGCCAATGAAATTAGAATGTTTTAAGAAAGTAACAAAGTACTTATTACTTTATGCGTCACAGTAATCAACTAATTTTCCAGGGGAGAGACGGCTTTGGTCGCAGGGATTAAGTCCATGAAAAAAATGAGTGTATTCATCATCGATAATGGATGTCTCTGTCAGGTATATAGTAAGGCCCGCGTTGCACAGACATCATTAGTGCTTGGCTGAGTGACGCAGGACTGAATTGCATCAGGTAGCCAAGTTCTGGGTTCCCCTGAGCACGACCAGGAAGGCTCCGGGAGGAAGCATGACGACTGTAGATTTCGTCTGCATTGTGGTTCCAACATTTGTAGGAGATTTTTGGGTCTGGGACATTGTGGCACTGCTGGTTGAACTGTCATATAATGTGTTTGTGAGGGGCTGTCTTACAGGTAGTGGAGGAAACATAACATCGTAACTTTCGGCTTCCTGGCTGTAGGTGGCGTTCTGTTTGTTGTTAGGTAATTTGTTGGTTATAGGAGCGCTTCTTTGAGGGCGGGTAAGGTGTGTTGTGCATTTTCATGAAGGGCTGATCTCATGGTAGATCGTTTTGTGTTCTTTGTGTCTGGTGGGTTGTCGCGTTGCGTTCGCTGCGGGTACTTGATGTTTTGTGCTAGGATGCTGCTACCCAGTTTTGATGTATGTATTTGATCTATGTAAAGGCGTTTCTTTGGTGCTCCAGAGTTGCTTGTGAAGAAAGGAGTGATGTTGATAAAGCCAATGTTGTTGTGTTCACAATAGCTCTGGAGTGTCTTGTTGTTGGTGTCGGCTATGTGACTTTGGACGCCATAGCAAGGCGGAATAATGGATGACATAAAAATGGAGATGTTAGGAAATTTGTGTTTTATTGTTGTGATCAGTTTGGACCACAGTCACCAGAAGCTCCCAGTCCAATGCCTTTCAGATATTTAAAAAAATGCATGCATGAGCTCTAGCCTAACTGGTACTAGTTATTTTGTAGTATTGTATTGGCCAAGTTATGACTGTGTACAGTTTGCAAGTTGCATGCACGTTAGATGTTGTAGACGTGAGTGAAAGTAATGAAATATACTCATGATATAATAAATGATAATGTTTTATGGCTAATATATCATTACATTTCATGGTAGTATACACTGCATCTCTCAATAATGAGATCAATTACATATTGGTAGAGATACATATACAATGTCTGTGGTGATGCAAAAATAAAATATAAATTGAAACACTCTTAACTGTAAATATTCACAATAATTTATATTATTTTTTAAAAAAGTTACGTCCCCGATTATTATGAAAAATCGATTACTCATTGCATAAATGTAATGATACTTCGAATTATGAAAAATGATTTATCAAAGTCTGATTGATGAAATTGCGATTTATCATTGCAGCATTTATCAGTTTGGGATTTATCAAATTATTACTTATTGTGGTAAAATGGGATGTTATAAATATTTATAGGGGACTTAGTGTACTGACTGAGATCAGCTGTGAAGGTATCTGTATCTTATAGGTGTAGTGTTTTACAGATAACCTTACTTGCTACCACATTTATACCTCAGTCAGAATTATTCTGGAATATGGTGATGACTACGTTGAATGTCTAGGGTATGTATATGATGAAGTGTAAGTCACAACAACAACAGACAGATAAACAATTTAATTTATTCCACCACACTTGACAACACTGTGACACTCACACACATTTAACACTCTATAAGACTATCTTAAATGAGTCACTGGTAAAGTTTCAAATATTTATGTATTAATTACTTTCACTACTATATATATATCCTGATTCAACTACAAAGTGAACCAGGAATCACAATCAATTGTAATCACAATTTATATATACATAATTTATAAATATGAACCTTGTAGGGACATATTTTATTAATATTATCCTATGTGTGTCAGTTGTGTAGTAGTACTATGAGGTAATACTGGTTTTGTTTTTCAAGCTATGTTGTTATTTGTCATCATGACTTCAAGTGTTTGTTTATCTGGGAAATAGTATGGGGGAAAAGTTCACAGTTCCTGTCACTTTAAACAAGGTATTGTCCCTCTTTTTTTACTAAAATGTCAATTTTTGAGGGGACACATAATGTTGAGCTCCACTGGCCACAGAGGCTTAACTTTCGTGATATCGGCAGGAAAAGACTCCTCTGCTCGATTGCTCCCCTGTGTTCTGGAGACACCTCACTAGTCGCTATCTAGGCCCAGGAGTATGCTGTCAGCCTCCAGATTCAGCAAAGCTCAGACCAGGTGCTGCTCAATAACTTTAGGACCACAGTCCCTGAAACAAGAAGGTTGTACCTCCTACTTCATAACTAATTTATAATCTATTTCCAGACTGAACACAATACATAACAACACTGAGTTCAGAGCGGTAGGCCAACTGTCAGCTTCATCTGAAACCATTTACACCAGTATACTCCTCCCTAATGGTTACTACGCCTCTGCAATTCCAGCATTATTTCTTTCTAGTCAATAAGATAGGTGTCAGTGTACTGTTTGGCAATTCCATGTAGTTTTACTTTCCTCCGACACCTTCTGTTCAGGTTGGAGCACTATATAGGCCTTGCCTCATGTTCGCTACTGAACCACACACATATACAGACATAAATTATCAATTTACATTCAATTTTCATTAAAAAGATATTGAATATATCAAGCTTACCACAATTCATGGAATAATACACAGTTACGTTGACTGGCAATGAATATAGCACAATTTCGATCTGCCGATGTCCCAGGCTTTTATTTAGAAAAATATGCACTGGCGCTCAACGCACTGGTTCTTTAGTAAGTTTATTTGAAAATGTGGTGCTGACCTGACGCTCCTAATTGACTATATTGGCGGGTCTAACCAATCGAGCCATGTTTACACAAGCGTTTGAAAAAAAGTACCCTTCCTTCCGTCTCCCCTAACAACAAAAGATAGTATTTGTAGCCCGACTAATCGTGTTTAGCCTTACATTTACTTTCAACCAATCAAATAGGAGGTAACATGTTGGCCTATTTCCCGTACAATGGTGGTGTCAAAATCTGCCACTGAGCGATTCTGATTTTGGTGTTGTCTGACACCCTCACTATTTCTTTTGGCTATAATTTGTTAATTCCTAGACTGTTTGCGTAACGTTTAACATATTCTTTGTCAGCAAGTCCTAAGGAACCCAAATATATAAATTTAATGGGGCTAAGGGGCTGCGTTCAAAATATGCATTTTCTTCTAGGATAGTCGTGCTGTTGCCACCTCCTCACTTCCAAACTTTATGGTGTCTGCTGTACTGTCATACTAATGTCAGGATTTCAGACATAAAACAGTAGAATGTCATGTTTCCTAATAAGCGTTTTGTAAGTTTTTTTTAAACCTAACTCTCGTATGGGTAGTGTTTTTTATCACTGTCGATTTGAAAAAAAGCTAGTGCTTGTGGCCTTACACGCGTGATGGTAGTAATTGTATAGCGAGACGCGTGTTAGTGTGGCATGCGTTCCGGCTTTCAGCCCTCCCTTCTCTCTATCCTAATTCCATCTGTCTTTCGTTTATGGTAACGTAGTGTATAAAATGACGAATGGAATATTAAATATAGGTCAGCTTGCGTATCTCAAGGTTTTTCTTAGAAAGGCAGTACACGTTTTATCGTAGAAAGCGTGTATGCTGCAGTAGGCTTTTACTATCAACGTGAAACGTTACAATTTGCAGACGAAGTAGAAAACAAGGGGGATTTCGAGTACAGTCATTGTGACAGCACTGATCTTTACCATTCTTCTTTCCTTTTATTGAAGTTATTTGTTAGGCTTTACATTTACTTTTTAATTTATATATGTGGATTAGAATTTCACACGACACTTATCAGATAATTATTTATCAACCAAACCTTTCTGGGCGCGATGAAGACCCCTTGTGAATTTATGGCAGGCTTTGGTTTTCTCAGCTGCTCACGATTTCTGGCCACTTGATTGATCACTTGAAGATGTACGAGTATATGATCTGACCAGAAATCCATCTGCAGTAAATGCCATCAAAGCGGACCTCCTACATTTTTACCATTAAGTTTTGCCGGTAAAAATATCTGAGCAAGCGTTTTTTTTTTTTAAAATTCAAGTAAAGTACTGCTTTTTGTTTTCTCATAATAATAATATACGAGTACATTGTTTTAAAATATCGCGCTCAGTTACACAATTGAACACGTCCTGATGTAACCTCGCCCACGCAAAAGGCGGGGTTAGCGCAAACTGTGATTGAACCCAAACATCAGCATTCGGTTTTTTTTAAAAAAAAGGTAGGCTTTGACTTTTCAGCTCGTCTAACGCAATCATTACAACAAGAGAATTGTTTTTTTTTTTAAATGCGCGTGAGAACTTGGGCGCTGTATCACAACAGCTGCGGACCAACAAGAAAAACTTACTAACATTTTAAAAAATGACACACGTCTAACTGCTTGGTCAGTCTTCAGTAAACTGACATATCTATCCTACCATCTGACAGTGATACACTCAGCAAGTGGTGTAAGCTTTTACTGCTGGAATCATCAAGATGTATGAGACATGTGAGTATTATTTGCCCATATCACCAACAAAATATTCAACAATTGCACACTCACCACAGCAAGAGATATTTTCGGTTGAATTTATTCTCAACTTCCTGAAAGTTCCTTCTTTGATCATATCCCCAACAACACTATTTTGTTGATTATTGTTTTATTGAGGAACGTTACACGTGTTCCATGAGCTTCTTTTGTGGTTCACGTATCTTGTTTCTCTCAGTTACATTCTTCACAAGTTCTTGAAGATTTAGATTACATTCTGCAAGACGTTTCACACCTTCCAAGAAGTTTCAACTCGATTCTCCTTAAATTCAGTAACCACAGCTTAGAATCAACAAGAAAAACTTATTACTATAAAAAAAGGATGATACAAGTCTCACTGCGGTTATGATTCCACTTCCAAAATTTAGTAACTGATACAATTTTGGGAATACCTAACGGATATAATCGATGTTGAAAACAACGATTATTTCACATCTTGTACGGAATTAGTGCTTGTACAATAATACCTGTTCGATACAATCGATGTTTAAAACAACGATTATTTCGCAGCTTGTACAGAATTAGCACCTGTATTAGCGCAATGTTCGCACGTCGCAGCTCTGAGCTACCAGAAAGGATTGGTTATTTTATTTTTCACGACACCTGACCGACCTGCAGTCCACGCTCACTAGCAGGTTTTATGGGTTGTATCAATTTTTAATTTTATTTCTTATATCTCTTACTTAGCTCTCAATATTTTTTTTTCTTTGTCCGACGAAGGCGTTGTGGCCGCAACGTATGCAATTTTCTTTGCCTTATGTTCGAGTAAGATAAATTATTATTTGTCCTTTTGTTAATTACCCACCCTTCACCATGTCTTACTGCAGTCTTCCTCATCTTCATTTATTTCACTAAGCAAAAGTTTGAGGCTGTCCGGGTGTGCACCCCTACTGCTGTGAGCCCCTTGAAAATGCCCGAATGTCCGGATTCCCACCATTTTTCTTCAGAAACCCCCATCAAGAGTTATCCACAATCACCATGCCCCTTCATGAGTCTTCATCAACCACCATGCCCCTTCATGAGTCTTCATCAATCACCATGCCCCTTCTTGAGTCTTCAACAATCACGATACCCATTCAACAAACTTCCAACATAATATCCCTTTGACAACGGTCACAAAATGTCACCATACTACGCCAGAAAAGATAAACATTGTTGAGGGATACTCGCTTCCACTTGTCGAGTTGTCACTGTTGACACGCCAGGTTGCCCTGATCAATTTGACACTAGTTATCAAATGTCTCTGAGACGAGCGACAACGTCACTAAAATTATCAAGACGAAAAATATGGCTATCAAGTTCGTCAAATAAATTTATGCAGTATAAAATCATTTGATCCACGCTACATCACTGCAGTAACAAGTCAGGTGAGAAAAATCACGTAAAATGACCGTCTCTGCCGTTCACACCTCTCTCAATATTTTCATATGGATGTCATCAAACAAAAGACATTATATAAGCGGATCTAAAATTTCTATCCAGGCAATGCAAAAAAGCGGAGAGGAGTCATAATACAATTTTTTTAATTGGCACCCTGCTCATGACAGCAAATATTTGAGCACATAAATATTTCTCTTAAAATAACATAGCGTTTGTTAAATTTGGCGTCCGTGCATCAATTGAGAGTCTGAAGTAGATACACGGTGATACAAAGTCGTGTTTGGCGTGGGTACATGAAACATTCGTAAACTTGCACAGCTGCATCCGACTGTGGGAACGAAACATATTCATGACTTGTTTTACACGGTTTGATGTAAACTCACTGCACTTTTGAGCCAAACTACTTAAGTTCACAGATGCGTTAAGATTAGTTGTCACTGTTTTTCTCAACTGTTTTTGTCCGTCTTGTCCCTGACGCAGAACTTGTGAACGTAAAGTAGACTATTTTTTCTCCTACATTTTAGACTGACTCAGCCTTAATACATGGGGGTGCGAAGGAGCGGTCCACGCCGGGTGCCAGCCAGGAAAAAGGGGGGGGGGGGGGGGGGGGGGGGGGGGGGGGGGGGTGGGGGGGTGGGGGGGTGGGGGGGTGTGGCGGGGGGGGGGGGGGGGGACGGGGGGGGGGGGGGGGCGGGGGGGGGGGGGGGGGGGGGGGGGGGGGGAATGCCATCAGACAATGTTATGGCTGTTGTGTACTGTAAAACATCTACTTGCCAGCAGAATATTTTCTGTGCGTTTATTTATGCAGGGGTTGCGAAAGGTAGGATCCGCTCCGGGTGCTAAATATTTAATTATTCCCTTACCCTGATTGGCTACTATAGCTCACTGGATTGCGTAAATTCAAAATACTGAGCACCGGGCTTAATTAACGTTGACGGTATGGCTAGACATATCACTTGTATTATCTATTCTCTTGTATGGGTGTGAGAGATGGACACTCACTGCAGATACGGAGCGAAGGATTCAGGCTTTCGAGCATAAATGTTATAGAAGAATTTTGCGCATTTGCTATAAAGAGCACAAAACAAATGTCTATGTTAGAGAGAAGATAAACACCTATGCAGGCCATCAAGAACCACTTTTGTCAATAGCGAAACGTCGAAAGCTTGCCTGGTTTGGGCATGTAACTCGTCATGACTCCCTTTCGAAAACGATCCTTCAGGGAACAGTCGAAGGTAAACGGAGAAGAGGAAGGCAGAGAAAATCCTGGGCTGATAACATCAAAGAATGGGCAGGACACGGTTTTTCCACACTTGTACGCATTGCTGAGGATAGAGAGCAGTGGAGGACCCTGTCTGCTGATGCTTCCACCATGGCACCCCTACGACCCATGACGGGTTACGGGCTGAGATGAGATGATGGCTAGACATACTGGAGTGGTTTTATATTGTGTCATTTAAAAAATTCAACAGTGGTTTAACACTCAGCTAAAATATTCAACGTTTTTTTTAGTTTAGCCACATACTCAACAGCGGTTTATCACTCAGCTAAAATACTCAACAGCGGTTTAACACACAGCTAAACATACTCAACAGCGGTTTAACACACAGCTAAACATACTCAACAACAGTTTATCACTCAGCTAAAACAGTCAACGTTTTTTTTTAGTTTAGCCACTGAGCTAAACATACTCAACAGCAGTTTATCACTCAGCTAAACATACTCAACAGCGGTTTAACACACAGCTAAACATACTCAACAGCAGTTTATCACTCAGCTAAAACAGTCAACGTTTTTTGTGTGTGTGTTGTTGTTGTTTAGCCACCGAGCTCAGCATAATCAACAGTAGTTTAACACTGAGATATGACTCGGTAACCCTAGACTGAGACCGCCATTAGATTTCTAGCTCCTATGTCTACACGTTTGTGCTACCTGTGTGTGGGCTTTTTTTTAGCCCCACCGACAATGAGTAATATATTTATCAACACATGAATGAAAATACGTGCTGTTTTTTTTTTTTTAATCCCCATATATAGAGTTTTCTCAATGAAACGTCTGTAACTATCTTACTTAGTCGTTCCTCTTTGTAGCGAAAGGGTCTTATTGTAGTAAAGAATAAGGTTATCCTGGACAAAAAGATGTATCAGATGATACCAGGATAGTGCCAGGTAAGAGACTGGTCTTACAAGAAATACCCCCTTTTCTGAACAGAATAAGGGTGTATCGACATCAAAGGTTAGGATCAGCTGTATAAACCTCCAGGAGTGATGAGAGTGAATGTCCTGAAAGTCTATTTGCTCCCTTTCAAGATCCGCCTATGATATTATGTATTATTATGTGATTATGTTGGCTAATTTTTCTAGGGGTATTAATTATTGTCTATCTCTATAACTATAATATGTATCCAACAAAACTTGTAACTCAATGTAAATAATTTCAGAAAGTCTGCTGGTACATATTTACAATTTATTAAACCTATACCGGTTCTCTTTTCGGTTAGGTAATTTAAAGAAATTCAAAGGTATTTACAACATAAAATAAATAAACATAGAAACTTTAATTATCAAACAGAATCCTGTCTTGAAAGTTCTATTTTCTCTACACTAATTAATTATTATAATACACTATAGGTGTCGTAAAACGAAATCTGTACGGACAACAGTTCAAATAACCCATCTTTATAACTTAAAGAATATAGAGTATAAAGTCAAAATAATGTAGAAATAAAAATAGTGGAGTTGTGAGGTTTCGTCTTCGCCCACGCCGCAATCGTATGGATTTTAGCAGACAGTATTGTAGAGTAAATAGTACTATCGTTTCTAATGTCCTTGGAAAACTATTTATAACATTTTGACACGAAAGGCTTATTCGTCTAGAAGGAGTGAGAGAGGAGCGACAGAAAAATGATACACTGACACGCGTTGGTTTGGAACACAAATTGGCAGCGAACGCGTCGGGTATTGATAACGTAGGGTAACATTAAATAGAACATGTTTGAAACAAATCAAGACGTAACCCTTTTTTCCGCATAACGTGTTTGAAGCAAAAATCTATACAAGGCCAAAATTGTTCGTTCTATAGTCACACAGTGAAAATGTATAAACACGCACACAGCGCATTGTCTGCCAAGTAGTACAGTTTATGACGTAACAGACTAGTGGTTTCAGTTTGAACAACGAGAGAAAGGGGAAAAGATGGAGTATTTACAGAAAAGTAGAAATTGACAACTAATATGGAAAATATATGGAAATCATAATTACACGGAATAAGGCCATTAAAATTAGTTAGTTTAATAGCATATCTTCTCCTGAGCAATAATATGTTTTAATATACAAAATCCTCCAGGTAATAATCAAGATATGGACAAAATACTAGATATTAACGAACGCACTGACGAACAGACCCTCATGTTTGCATTCACTATTCGTAACATTTTGGGGACGCGGTTTTGAAAAAGAGGCATGAGAGGGGAAAGTTTAAAATTGATTGGTTAGTAATAGGAGGATAGGAAAGATATCATTGGGTGGCCCAAACTAAGTATATTTGTAGAGTGATATCCAAGACAGAATTACTAACAGACTGTGAAACACGCAGTTTGTTTGGAGTTTGGTTTTTGTAAATTTCAATTCAAAACGGGGAGACGCTGGATTTCATTGGCCAGCCTCTTTTATAATATCCCAAGCTTCCAAGGCTTGTCGCCATTCGTATAGAATCATTTCCATACTCAGGACGTTGAGAATAGAAGTGTAACTCTTTTTGTGTAAACTAAAACAAATAAATATATACATAAAGTCACAGTCTAGCCAGCGGCAGAACTGAATGTGTGCCAGTCATCGTACCTGTGGTTTTATTTCATTGAATTGTGGGTTTTATTTCCTGTTACCAGCTGGCGACAGGAAATCTGAAGTACTATTTTGAAGACAGTAACGTCTCCAGTACAGCGTATTCTGTATATTACTATCAAGTGAATCTCTGAGAGCAGAAGTTCTTTGCAGAGACATATCATCGAGTTGAATCTTCACGTGGGAAATTAAAGGTGATGTGCCCCAGTCTGGGCACTCTGACAATTTATCTGGAGTTAAATTGATTCCCTACCAATTAACTATAACTCTCAGGGGCATGATGACAACAACAGCTCCTCCAATAACTGACTCACATCAATACTTAGTAAATAATAGTCTGTGAAAACACCTGAAGGAACATTTTAATATTAATATTGTTATTGTTGGACCCAGAGTCCTTGTTTTTAGTTCACTCTTAGTGTAACATATATTTTCTTCAGTTTTAAAGACCTGTCCAAAGAAAGTGAAGGACAGGCACAATAAAATTGTACAAAAAATATTCTAAATTCAAACTTAAACCACAGACTTATTAAGTTACTTATAGTGAGTTATACTGTGTTGTTTTGATGTACCATCATTTCATTGCATACCCTAGACACTAGCCACATCAAACACCACACATTAGAAATAACTTACAGCACCGTGTGAGATCTAGAGAGGTAGCGTTAGGTCCCTTGAGAACTCATCATCATCATCTATTAGACTCAAGGTCTTACATAGCTTGACCTCACACGGTTGACACATACATAACAACATTCATTATCTTTTACCATCATAACCTCTCCAGCAAAATTTAACTTTGCTACAATAGGCTATTGTGTCACTGAATTGAACTGTGAAAGTAGTACTATATTCGAATGAATTATGTTGAGCTCGGTGGCTAAACAATAACAACACACACACAAAAAACGTTGACTGTTTTAGCTGAGTGATAAACTGCTGTTGAGTATGTTTAGCTCAGTGGCTAAACTAAAAAAAAAAGTTGACTGTTTTAGCTGAGTGATAAACCGCTGTTGAGTATGTTTAGCTGTGTGTTAAACCGCTGTTGAGTATGTTTAGCTGAGTGATAAACCGCTGTTGAGTATGTTTAGCTCGGTGGCTAAACTAAAAAAAACGTTGAATATTTTAGCTGAGTGTTAAACCACTGTTGAATTTTTTAAATGATACAATATAAAACCACTCCAGTATGTCTAGCCACACCGTCAACGTTAATTAAGCCCGGTGCTCAGTATTTTGAATTTACGCAATCCAGCGAGCTATAGTAGCCAATCAGGGTAAGGGAATAATTAAATATTTAGCACAAGAGCGGATCCTACCTTTCGCAACCCCTGCATAAATAAACGCACAGAAAATATTCTGCTGGTAAGTAGATGTTTTACAGTACAAAACTGCCATAACATTGTCTGATGGCATTCCCCCCCCCCCCCCTTTCCTGGCTGGCACCCGGCGTGGACCGCTCCTCCGCACCCCCATGTATTAAGGCTGAGTCAGTCTAAAATGTAGGAGAAAAAATAGTCTACTTTACGTTCACAAGTTCTGCGTCAGGGACAAGACGGACAAAAACAGTTGAGAAAAACAGTGACAACTAATCTTAACGCATCTGTGAACTTAAGTAGTTTGGCTCAAAAGTGCAGTGAGTTTACATCAAACCGTGTAAAACAAGTCATAAATATGTTTCGTTCACACAGTCGGATGCAGCTGTGCAAGTTTACGAATGTTTCATGTACCCACGCCAAACACGACTTTGTATCACCGTGTATCTACTTCTGACTCCCAATTGATGCACGGACGCCAAATTTAACAAACGCTATGTTATTTTAAGAGAAATATTTATGTGCTCAAATATTTGCTGTCATGAGCAGGGTGCCAATTAAAAAAAATTGTATTATGACTCCTCTCCGCTTTTTTGCATTGCCTGGATACAACGATTCATCATACACTGTACTTGTATCTTTCATTATTCTTATATTGGTGTTAGAGTCTGTATAGGCTGACCAGTGGAATTTCTATTCCACTTATCTTGTTGGGGTGAGATGCATCCAACTCCAGCCAGGATCACTCAATGTCTGGATCTCCAGGCTGGGAAAACAGGGTAACCAGTTCTATGAACTTCAAGAACTATCGCACCACAGAGTCCCACCGAAACGGATGTCTCGTACAATCTTGGTAGTTGCAGGATAAAACCCTCAGGCAATACACACAAGCTGTAACAGGCTGTAAATAGGCATCTAGGTCTGCTAATCAGATGCAGCGGCAAAGTATAATGGTAGTAACAATTTTTACCGCTCTTCGTCTGTACAGCTCGGTTTTGAAAAAGTTGTGGCCTCAATTCAGCCAAGTTCAAGGACTTTTATAGTACCGCATCGTCCCTCTCGGATGGCATGGGTTAAAAACGGTGTTGGGAATCTAAAATTGAAGTGTATTTTTGCCTTCAGTTCAATTAGCAAAATTTTTAATATTCATCATCTTTTTTAAATTCTGGGCCGATTTTGATCATTTAAAGCTAGAATTATACTGTGAATTTATCTCTACCGTTCTATATAATAATTGGTTAGGTAGCAAAATGCATTTAAATCTATGCATGCTTTAACTAACTAAATTTGGGACTACCCTGATGTATAGACGTCATTTTAAACGATTTCTCTTTCTAGAGGAACTACTATTTGAGGAAGTCTTTGCACCTACCTCTAAAGTAACATTACCGTTGTTGAAATGTCTATACCTTTCTGTTTAAACATCTTTAGTCCTTAAGAAATTAAATAAATTCGTACTATCATTTACACAAAATGGGCCTCTATGTTAAGCCTAAAATAAATAGTCCAGTATACACACCACGAAAGAAGCGTTTTGATTGCCTATTGTATCGGACAGTTTCCCACAGTAAGGCTTTCGGTATGACGCGTTGTTAGACAGACCAAATCACGACAGAGCTCCCCCATTTAAAAGCGTGAACCATTCTGGTGGAGCTTTCCTGTCTGGATTTACAATCACGGCACTAACCCAAAATGAGGTTCACTCTGCCTTACTGGTATCCTGGTTTCCTGCAGGTGGGTCAGTTCAAGTAGGCACTACTCAAGAAATCTGCCTCAACCCTCTGCGATCCAGGGATAATCCTCCTGTTGTGTTAATAAACAGCACAGGTGCTGGTGCCTGTCAGATTGCTGATTATCAATTAATATTCACCATTACTCTTCTCTGAGTCTGTTCCATGACATGTCCAGAGGTGTTAGATGTTCCTCAAGGTTCCAATAGTTATGAGGATGTCATCTATAAAATTAGTGATAGCTGAGTTTTATAAGGGATCCAGTAATTTCCTCATCATCCTGGATAAAACACTCGGAGTATTCTTCAACCCAAAAAGCAACATATGGAACTCATAATACTCCTCCGAAGTGTGAACAGCCAGCAATGGTCTGAGCTCAGGCTTGACTGGAAACTGGCAATGCCCTTATCTAGATTCACTAGTGACTCTGTTATTGTAATTATTTCCCAAATCCAGGCAGAGTCTATTTTCACCAGGGCTTTCCTCAGCTAAACCTCACTGGAGCGATAATATGATTCATATGGGGAAATGAATTTCCTGCACCAAGAAAACAATTCTCCCTGTAGCATTGCTATATAATATATAATCTCAGTCCATGTCCATGAGAAAACTTCCAATGGACCGTGTAGGGCCGGCTAACTACCACTGTTGCCGGTGCCCTCATTATGCTAATTTAATAGCCGTATGTTGAAGTGAGCTGAGCATTAGGCCAATTGCCCAATCTCCCATTCCCAATTTTTCTGGGGTTGCCCCGCAGTTTCAGTTTCAAAGTTGGCTGACTAACCATACTTCTATTTTTAGCCCGTTCCAAGAATTCCGAGCAATATTGTGTTGGCGCGGGATGGGTTTTTTCCCCTCTCGGTACGAGACGGAGAGTTGCCATGGTCACTGGTTTACTGGAAGACTGTTGGTGAAAAGGTGCCATCCTATTCACTTTGTCTACCTGTTTATGTTTATTTTTAGGAAATCGCAAGGTGTTTCTAGGTCCTGTTGATTTTCTCCACGTGTGGAGTTTACCTTGCTGCATTGTGCACAGGAATTTATATACTGAGCAATATCTTCAGCAATACCTCGCCAATAATGATGCACTGAGGTCCGTTGACAGGTGGTACCAATTCTCTTATGCCCACCGTCTGAATCAACATATGCTAGTTCCATAGTCTTGTCCCTATAAGAAGACGGCAGTACTAACTGGCTATGCCCACTGGGTCCTGCTCCAGCTTTCCTGTAAAGCACTCCATCATCCACATAAAACTGTCCTTTCTTTGGGGGGTTATGGCTGTTTGGCAATTTGCCAAAGCAAGGTTTTAATGTTTTATCTTTTGCTTGGACTTTTTTCATCTTTTTAGGATGAATATTAAGTGGTATTCCCTCCTCCTTCCCATTGGTTGACCTGACCTGGAGTGTTGCCATGATCACAGGTTTTATTGGGTTCCCTAAGAAAACATCTCCTTCCTAACACCAGCAGATAATTAGGATCATCACACACTGCTGCACTGATCACTCCTTCCACATAGCGAGTTTTGACATTTATTCTGGCTATGGGAAGTGTCATGGTGGCTGTTCCTTTTAATGTCCCTTGTATCTCCACTCTTTCTGTGGTATACTGATCAGGGTGCACCAAGAATGCACTCACAACTGAGTCATATTCCAATCCTGAATCATAAAGGCACATAATCTTATTGCCATTACATGTTACTTCTTCACAGATGGGGGGATGATGGAGATCTACCTGACTTGCTGTCGGTTCCTTCCTGCCCTTTCCCACTGTTATCATACATGCAGCGTGATATGGAGGGACTTTCCTACAACATTCAATTGTATTGTGGTTGTTCATTTTACAAATTTTACACCCCTTTTCTCCCTGTCTGTAGGGTTTCTTATCCTGTACCTGAGGTTCCTGTTTCTATGATCAAATCTAGGTTTGTCATAGTCTTGTCGGTAACTGTGTTGTTGGTTCCTATTATCATAATCATCTTGGTTTGGGGGTGGCCTATTTTCTACCTGCTTCTTCCTAATTCCTGCTATCTCTTTCTGGGCTGCCTGTTATCTTTCAGCAACTGTTAAAATCTCCCCGTCTCTCTGCACC
Source organism: Oreohelix idahoensis (assembly GCA_024509875.1). Classification (NCBI taxonomy): domain Eukaryota; kingdom Metazoa; phylum Mollusca; class Gastropoda; order Stylommatophora; family Oreohelicidae; genus Oreohelix; species Oreohelix idahoensis. The sequence goes on along the minus strand of JAMPIV010018683.1, from coordinate 765,636 downwards.
TTGTTCCATAAGAAATTTTCTCATGTCTGGAGGCATAGACTCTCTCACTTGCTCCATCATTACCATTTCTTTTAGGTCTTGACATTTTCCTAGAGCAGTCCACTTCTCCAAGTAGGTTTCTAATCTAGCAGAGAACTGGTGGTAAGTTTCTCCAGAAAGTAGCTTAGCAGTTCTGAATTTCTTCCTATAAAATTCTGAGTTCTTTTCATAACGAACTAGCAATGCCTGCTTCAAGATGTCATAATCTTCTTGGTTCTCTTGGGCAAGTTTTGAGAAGACTTCATAAGAGGCTCCTCTCAGCCCTTGTGATAACTTAAGGCTCCATTTCTCTTTCTCTAGGCCATAGATAGAAACTAATCTCTCGTACCTACTTAAATAAGACTCAATATCATCTTCTTTCTCCACAAATGGATCCAAGTGAAAATTCATGGCTCCATTTGAGGCGCCTTGACTTGCACTAGTATCAGATGTAGTTGGACTACTTCCATTTACTGGAACATTTCCTTGAAGTTCAAGCTCTTTCAGTCTCAACTCATGTTCCCTTTGCAATCTCTTTTCTTCAACCTCCATTTGCAATCTCTTTTTTCAGCCTCCATTTGCAATCTCTTTTCTTCAGCCTCCCTTTGCAATCTCTTTTCTTCAGCCTCAGCAACTTGTCTTCCCTCTTTCCTATCAGCTTCTAGTTTCCTAACCTCCCTATCAGCTTCTATTTGTAATCTTTTAACCTCAGATTCCTATCAGATTCTATTTGTAATCTTTTAGCCTCAGATTCTATTTGTAATCTTTTAGCCTCAGATTCTATTTGTAATCTTCTTTCAGTTTCCAACTTTTTATCTTCTCTTTCTATAAACTTGTCACATTCAGTAGTGACATATTTAATAAGTTCCTCTCCACTTAACCCAAATTCCTTTGCTGCCTGCACTGTAGCAGATCTAAATTTTGCCAAGTCTGCAATTCTCTTGCAATCTTATCAATATACTAGTTACAGACTTAATTAATACACAAACCCAATAAATATACAACCACTTAATTAATTAAAACCACTGTCAGCGCATTCAGTCACCAAAATTTTTCTTAGTACTCACTGGTACTTTGTTTAGCTTTTATTTTTACTTACATATATTTTTATATTATAATATTTCTCCTACTGCTAACTATAAGACTGAATGTCTCAAAGAAAAGACCCCAGGGTAGTAACTGAAATCCCGGACTGAAACACCACTGTAGCGAAAGGGTCTTATTGTAGTAAAGAATAAGGTTATCCTGGACAAAAAGATGTATCGTATGATACCAGGATAGTGCCAGGTAAGAGACTGGTCTTACAAGAAATACCCCCTTTTCTGAACAGAATAAGGGTGTATCGACATCAGAGGTTAGGATCAGCTGTATAAAACTCCAGGAGTGATGAGAGTGAATGTCCTGAAAGTCTATTTGCTCCCTTTCAAGATCCGCCTATGATATTATGTATTATTATTTGATTATGTTGGCTAATTTTTCTAGGGGTATTAATTACTTTCTATCTCTATAACTATAATATGTATCCAACAAAACTTGTAACTCACTGTAAATAATTTCAGAAAGTCTGCAGGTACATATTTACAATTTATTAAACCTATACCGGTTCTCTTTTTGGTTAGGTAATTTAAAGAAATTCAAAGGTATTTACAACATAAAATAAATAAACACAGAAACTTTAATTATCAAACAGAATCCTGTCTTGAAAGTTCTATTTTCTCTACACTAATTATTATAATACACTATAGGCTATTGTGTCACTGAGTTGAACTGTGAAAGTAGTACTATATTCATTCTATCCACAAGGATTCATCATACACTGTACTTGTATCTTTTATTATTCTTATATTGGTGTTAGAGTCTGAATAGGCTGACCAGTGGAAATTTCTATTCCACTTATCTTGTTGGGGTGAGATGCATCCAACTCCAGCCAGGATCACTCAATGTCTGGATCTCCAGGCTGGGAAAACAGGGTAACCAGTTCTATGAACTTCAAGAACTATCGCACCACAGAGTCCCACCGAAGTGGATGTCTCGTACAATCTTGGTAGTTGCAGGATAAAACCCTCAGGCAATACACACAAGCTGTAACAGGCTGTAAATAGGCATCTAGGTCTGCTAATCAGATGCAGTGGCAAAGTATAATTATAATAATGGTAGTAACACTTTTTACCGCTCTTCGTCTGTTCAGCTCGGTTTTGAAAAAGTTGTGGCCTAAATTCAGCCAAGTTCAAGGACTTTTATAGTACCGCATCGTCCCTCTCGGATGGTATGGGGTAAAAACGGTGTTAGGAATCTAAAATTGAAGTGTATTTTTGCCTTCAGTTCAATTAGCAAAATTTTTAATATTCATTATCTTTTTTAATTCTGGGCCGATTTTGATCATTTAAAGCTAGAATTATACTGTGAATTTATCTCTACCGTTCTATATAATAATTGCTTAGGTAGCAAAATGCATTTTAATCTATGCATGCTTTAACTAACTAAATTTTGGATTACCCTGATGTATAGACGTCATTTTAAACGAGTTCTCTTTCTAAAGGAACTACTACTTGAGGAAGTCTTTGCACCTACCTCTAAAGTAACATTACTGTTGTTGAAATATCTATACCTTTCTGTTTAAACATCTTTAGTCCTTAAGAAATTAAATAAATTCGTACTATCATTTACACAAAATGGGCCTCTATGTTAAGCCTAAAATAGTCCAGTATACACACCACGAAAGGAGCGTTTTGATTGGCTATTGTATCGGACAGTTTCCCACGGTAAGGCTTTCGATATGACGCTTTGTAAGACAGACCAAATCACGACACTCTTCTACGTGAGGCGTAGAGATTTGAAAGAGAAAGCGCCATTCTATCCTGTTAGCTGTCTTCCCCCTGCCATGGTTCCATTCTAGTCCTCAGTCTGTCAGAGACAGTCTGTTGTCTTCTCAGCGGAATCTGGGTCATCCTGGAGGTCTGGATCCCTGGCTCTTAGTTTCCTATACTTGTCGTGGTAGCCGATCTTCTCCCATTCTGCAGACATGGCCAAACCATCTTAGTTGGAACTGATGTACTTGGGTCTGCAGGGGTTGGATTTTTAGGCCTTGACGTAATTTTGGTTGCAGACCATGTCACTTCTTGTTAGTTCAACCACCTTCCTGGGATACCTCATTTCTGAGGTTTGGATCTGGCTTTTGTGGGTTGTAGTCATTGCCCATGTCTATCATCCGTAAGTCAAGACTGGTATATAGGTGGAGCTACCGCCATCGTTTTCTTGCCAACTCTTTTGCTGATGAATCCTCGATTTATGGCCCAAAAAGTCTCCCAGCTGCTGCTCTTCGGGTAGCCATATCTTATTTGATGCTTCCCTTCCAGTCTATGACATTTCCGAGGTATTCAAAGTGGTTGACCTGCTCCTGGACCTGTTCACCCAGCTTAATCTGATGTCTTCTTTCCTCTCGTGATATCACTGTGATGGGGCGGAAAAGATACCAGCCCCCTTCCTGTTTTCTAGGCAGATTTATCGCCCACATATTTTCGATGTGCGCGAAGCATGCTGGGATGTAAATTCTTCAAGATTGATGAAAAGGCCATAATAATGCCTTAAAATTAAGTTGTGGTGTAGAATTGTGTTTTTGCTCTAGAAATAGTTGTGTATATCTGGGTTTTCATGCCTAGTAAAGCAAAATCGCGAGTGTCATTTAAGTGGCTAAATTAATCCACACAGCACGGACTAAGTTGAGTGTTTAGGCTTAGGTCTAGCGGTTTATATAAAGAAATAGCGAGCATCAAACCAGCCTATTTGAAGATCAGCCGCCCAGAGAGAACAGACGAAGTAAGACACACAGAGCCAAGCTGTAAATGCCTTGAGCACGTGAGTTAATTTAAATTAGAATTAGTTTTATATAATTCTGAAATTATATCGATGTGGCTATTTTAATGTTTAGTGAATTAGGTCTAAATAAATAGATAGATGTGTTCCCAAAGGAAATGTCTTTTTAGGGCATTATGATTTAGTCTCGAAATGATAGATGAGTGAAAATAATGGTTGATAGGTTTTATGAGGCACGCTAAGCCTAAATCCAGATGTGAGAATTTAGTATCAAGTATTTCAGTCATCAGACCGGGCAAATTTAGTAGGAGAGTGTTTTATACATGAAACTGGACAGAGAAGCATCTATTACTTGAATTTAGATGATATTAGAAAATATCAAGATAGCGGCCACGTGGTCATGAAAGGCGGCGCGGTGAATAAAGAAGGCGCCAAGGGGTCTGCGGTAACACTCTTAGCTTGTTATAAGCCTGTATGTTACGCTATGTTATATTGTGTGAATTGACACGTGGGTGGAAGCAGATTAAGATAATTTTCCCCAGTAAAGGAAAGAGATAGTTTTCGTGTTAATTCCAGTTTTGTTAAAGTCAAGAGTAATTATATTTTATTCTTTAGTGTAAAAGTAATTGAGTGTATTTCACGATTATTCTACTGTATATATTTATGGGTTACTTTGAAGTGAGAATATGTATTTAGATTTCTGGAGAGCGTGCGTAAAGCACGTTGAGACAGGTGTTTCTCTGTTTGCTCCCTGCGGAGCATGGAAACACCAATGTGGCTGGTGTCCATCACAAGCCGACAAGAAGCATTTATATGCTATGGCAGTGATTTGTTTCGGTAACAATGTGTTTCATGTGATGAGATTCCCAGTCTCATCAGTTGTCATATACGACATGCTTCAGAGGGCAGTGACGAATATTGAGATGGATCAGTTCGAGGTGGTGGTTTACTCTTATTATTGAGAGTATTTGATGTACATGTAGTTGAAGAATATTATTTTATGTCCAGTTGATTATTATTTAATTATGGTTATGTGAAGAATGGTTTGTGAGAGCACGTGGGCTCACTTGGAGATATATATTTCTCTTCTCCGCTCCTCTGGGAGCATGGGGCCACCAGTGTGGTTTCATCCGTATGAAGCATTCAGATGCTCGTGCAGTAGTAGTTTTGGTAGCAGTCTGTGTTACAAGGTGAGGTTGCCAGCCTCATGCACAACACCATACTAGTCTCATTGGACGACATGCATGAGTGTGTGTGTGATAGCTGAGAGTGTGCCCTTGCAGTAGTGGTTTTGGTAGCAATCTGTGTTACATGGTGAGGTTGCCAGCCTCACGCACAACACCTTACTAGTCGCACTGGACGACACGCATGAGTGTGTGCGTGTGTGATAGTTGAGGGTGTCAGGTAGTACACGTGGAAGGACTGTTTAACAGGTGAGAGTATCATTATTTAACTATTATGATTTTAACCAGTCGTTGCTTTGTTTGCTTCTCCAGAATTAGCAATCGGGCACATGCTGGGTGTTTTGTTTTGTTATGTTCGTTGGTTTATTTGTTTAATGTTTGTTGAGTCACTGAATGGGTTGTAAAAATAAATACAGCCCCTGCCTCTAGAATCAAGAGTTTTATTGTTGTTCGGGTCGGTGCGAGTGTGAAAAGAGAGAGATCAAATATCACAATATAATCATCATCATCATTCTCGCCCACCCTACCACATCACCATGGTTTTTGTTTTGGAGCTGCTGATGACCATCCCTCTCTTCTCCAGCTCCTCCTTTCAGACTTGCGGGTTGTATGTTTCTGATTTAGCAATCAGCGCAACATCATCGGCTAATGCCAGCTCTGAAATGCAAACTTGTCTCATCTTCCAGTACCCCACTGAATATTTCTGTGTCCTCTCCCTATATGCTTTGATGAAATCGTCCATGAGGAGTATGAAAAGATAAAGTGACAGGATATCACCCTGTCTTACACCAGTGGTAGTGCTGAACTCTTCTGACTATGTTTTGATGTCCTCACATAATTTCAGCAAGCTTTGTAGAAGCTCTGTATAGCATGAATCAGAGGTGCTGGAATGTTCTTGCAAGCAGTCCCAAAGTTTTCTTCAGGGGACCATGTCAAACGCTTTTTCCAGATCCAAGAAACAAAGATGCGTTCACCTTTATACTCAAGGGCCATTTCACTCAGTTGTCTGAGTGTAAAGATCAGGTCTTGAGTACTTCGGTTTGCTTGGAAGCCACATTGGACCTCATCCATTTGTGATTCAGCTAGGCATCGGAATCTCTGCTCCAGGATTTTTGAGTAGATTTTACTGGGAACACTGAGAAGGGATATGCCTCTATGATTTCCACATTGCCGGTTGTCACACTTTCTGAAAATGGGTGTTATGATAGCAATTGTCCAATCCTTTGGTATGGTCTTGTGGCACCAAGCTGCCTGTAGGACCTTCAGGAGTAATAGGTCGCCTGCTGCTTCCATGTACTTAATCATTTTTGGTGTTATACCATCATGCTCAGCTGCTTTGCCCATCTTGATTTTCTCCAGTGCTGCCTTCAGTTCTTCCATCTTGATGCCATTTTCGCCACCATTGGTTTCCTGATCATTTCTGATGCTTGACCTTGCTCAAGGAGTTCTGAGAAATATTATTTCCATTACTTCCTTTGGGGCAGTAAACAATTTGTCTAGCTGGTCATTTATAAATTTAAGAGAGCACTCTTTTTCCCTCCTCATGTTTTTTAGGGTCTTGTAGAACAATTTCGGGTTTTCATGATCATCTTTTTCTAGCTTGTCTTCAAATTCTTCCCACGATTTCTGTTTTGCTGCTAGCACCTTCTTTTGTTTCTGGGCGTGCCACAAAATCTGGTGTGAAACGGATCCATAAGCATTTGCTAGATCCAACCAGATTACACGGAGGTTTGTTCTGTCAGACTTTGCCTTTTGAATTGCCTATTAGATCATTGTAGCATGCTCTAGACACCCTGGTGTACTTGGGATACCTCCTTTCTGGATGGTAGTGTCAATGTACCCATTTTCCAGGAGGTATGTGGTGAGCCTTTTATCCATCACTGAGAAGAATATTTTCCCTTCCACATTTAGTAGTGAGACTGGCCTGAACTGACGATGTCTGTGGAATTTTGTTCCTTCGGGATGTAGACTCCGTTCGCCTTTCTCCATTCTTTGCTTACAAGCTGGGTTTTGCACTCATTTTTCAGTAAACAGAGCAGTCGTTTGAGCACCTCAGGGCATCTCATACACAACATATGGGACACCATTAGGACCTGGAGCTGACTTGGGCCATGCTTTCTGGACAATGCTTTCTACTTCTTGCATTGTTGGGGGCGTGGTGTTGAATTCAACTCCTGGCTCACTAAGTCATCTAAGGCCTGCCATGCTGCTGAGCGGCTCATCTTTGCGACTTTCTGAGTAGGTCATTCTAAGGTGTTCTTCCAGGTCTTCTTTCCTGATGTTTAGCGTTCCCGACTGTGGCTGCTCAAACAGTTCTTTGGCAAACTTGAAGGGCTCCCTGAAGAATCTTTCCCTATCCCTCCATGTTTTCCTTCTCTTCCTGCACAACCTTTCTGCTCTACAAAGAGCATTATGTTGGCCTTTCAGGTGCTCCCAAACTTGTCGTAACTCTTCCTTCTCTGTGTCCACTGTGTTCTTGAACAGTTTCTGGTGTACTTCTTCTGTTTCCTGATCTCTTCTATTCTGATTTGTCTTCTACTTTTTTGTGGTGGATTACTTTCCCTTGCCTCCCTTACTACAAACACTTTGCGACAGTGAAGATATATTATGTCGCCGAAGATTTCCAGCTTCTTCTCCAAAGTTATCTGCTTCAGGTTGTTATCCAACTCTTTTGACAAGGCTTCGTTCAGCTGTTCCCAAAGCCCTTTTGCACTGGCAGGTGGAAACTTGATTGCATCTCTTTTCTCATCCAAGAAGTGTGTGAGATCATCATCAGGTAGATCAACTTGAATATTCTTAGCACTGTGGATTGACTCCTGGCTGAGTTCTTCTAACGTCTTACCCATCAAAACAGAGCGCTGTTGATCAACAGAGTGCTGTTGATCTCCTACTGATGACCTACCACACCCCTTTTTCGTTCTGTAGATTCTCATGCCTTTCTGTGTATAGAATCTCCTACCACTGGTACATGGAAATTCCAGCCGTTGTTCACAACTCAAAGTCCGGTCAGCCGGTTCCTAGTCTTTCCCAGTGTCATCTGTCTTTTCAGAAGTCCATCGGTCTTTTCCCAATTGTCAATGGTCTGACCATGTAGTTATGATAAGAAACTCTATACAGAGCGATACAACAGGAGGCAATCTGATCATCAGGAGAAGTCCCCCTGTCAATCAAGTGTTTTGGCACCTTACTCTCCTTTACACTCTATGGGTCCCACCTGGGTCATGCCCCCCAAGTGTCAGCCTCCTGTTGTTTGTGTAGAAAATTGAGCCCTGTTACGTGTCTTTTTAGATTGTTAATGTTAATATTTAATAACAGGATGGTTCCTGTGGCCAAGATGATGTCTAAGGTAGTAAATCTCTCAGACACCACAACCAGCCCACACCACTCAGAATTATTTGAGTCACAACTGATGAAGTGGACAATATATAATTTATTTCAGACTGCACGCAGCTCCACATACAATAGTTCAGGCCAACATATAATGGCAGATAATATGCAGTAGACAAAATACCGTAGGCAATCAGTCCATGTCAGGAAGGCTGTCCTTTTGTTCTCAGTACGATTTATATCTCTTAACACTCGATACTGAGCAATTATACTTCTTGTCAATACCGATGAACAGATAACTAGATACATCTCACCAAAGATCTTGATGTATTAGTGAAAACATAACTCCATTATAAACAATTCAACACTAAGGAGCTCAAACACATACATCCACTTGCCATGACACACAATTCTATAAGGCCCCGCACTTCTGCTCCTCTAGTTTCACGTGAGCCAGCCAAGCATATTGGCTTAACGTCACTCACCCGTCTTTATCAGTGACCCGTCTAAAATAAACAAACCAGGAGCCATGTTGAGCTAATTATATAATAGGCACAATCGTTATGAATTTTAATTATAACAAGCCCACTCCACCTTGAAAGAAATATAGTGAACAGTGCAGTCAGCTGAGCAAGGAAATAAAACGTCAAACCCGAGATGACAAAAGGAAATTCATGGATAACCTTGCAAGTTAGTCAGAAGAGGCAGCAACAATAATTCATCCTCTCACTTTTTAGCAGGCAGTTGCTCGTGTTTATATATTTAATAAGATAATACTCTATTTTGTTTTAGTAGACATTTTCTGTGCAGGCCCTGCTACAATTATATGGGATGTTTTTTGTTTTGTTTGTGTGTGTATAGGTTATTTTTTCATGGTCTCTCTTTCCTCCCTTTGCCAAATTATTAAACAGATAAACTTCTCAAGTTCAGTTTCTAGAACAACAAGGTTATCAAAAGGTGAATTCTGCCCTTGAAGAAACTCCCCTACAAGACATAGAACCTTACCTATATCTTGGTAGAAGATAAAGTTGGAGAGACAGACAGTGATTAAAAATAAGAATGCAAAAAACTAGAGGAGCTTTTTTTGTACACAGAAATACTTGGAAATCACAAGAAATCAAGAGTAACATAAGAATAAGTATCTTCAAATCAAACATCAAGTCAGTCTCTGACAGATGAAGAACAAACTCAACAACCAAGAAGTTATAGACTTTCATAATTGGGTGGTTGTGTAGGACAGAAGGGGACTGAGATGGTAGGACAAGATCACCAATGTGGAACTGATGACAAGAACCAGACAAGTGCCAGAGGAATAATAGATGGGAAGAAGGTGCTGGCAGTGGATAGGACATTATATATATAGAGAAAACATCTTGACAGCGATATCAGGCAGTCCTTGTTCTGGAACCCCCAGGGTAAGAGAGGGAGAGGTAGACCATGGAGAAGAGAACTGGAGACAGAAATAACAATAATGAAGAAGACACGAACAGACCTTGAGCTGATGGCATGTGACAGGAAGACTTGGTATGTGTTTGTTGAAGGCCCATGCTCCTTGGGGAGCTTAAGAGTATTGACTGATTGAAGAGATATATAAAAGCTGTTGTTTTATTTTCATAAATTATTACACATGTATGTAACAGAGATTGTCTTACAAGGGCAAAGAAATAGCATATGTTACTATCAAAACAGATATTGATACCTCTACAGAGATATTATACAAACTACTAGGCAAAGTCTGGGAGAGAGAAAATTCCAGCAGAATGGAAGGAAGGTTATCTGGTCAAGTTGCCTAAGAAGGGAAATTTACAAGAGTGCGCAAATTATAAAGGAATAATGTTACTATCAGTGCCAGGAAAAGTATTGAACAGAATCATCCTTGAGAGATTAAAAGAGTCGATAGATAAGCAACTGAGAGATGAACAAACAGGTTTTCGACAAAACAGATCTTGTACATACCAGATAGCCACATTGAGAATAATAGTTGAACAAAGTCTGGAATGGAATTCACCGCTTTACCTTGGATTCGTGGACTACGAAAAGGGATTTGACAGTGTAGACAGAGAATCACTTTGGAAATTGATGAGGCATTATGGAGTTCCCATGAAGATCATTAACTTAATAAGGAAGACCTATGAAGACATGACATGCAGAGCTCTTCATGAAGGACAACTTACAGATCTGTTTAGGATAACAACGGGAGTTAGACAGAGATGCCTCTTGTCTCCATTTCTTTTCTTACTAGCAATAGATTGGGTTATGAAAACATCGACATCACACAACAGAATGGAATCCAGTGGAATCTGACTAAACAGCTTGATGATCTAGATTTTGCAGATGACTTGGCTCTTCTGTCCCATAACCATAATCAGATGCAAGAGAAAATGAAAATTCTTGATGAGAGGTCACAACAAGTGGGCCTGAAAATACACAGGGAAAAGACAAAGATTATGAGAATAAATGCAAGAAATGATAACAAGATTGAACTCGAAAAAACACCACTAAAGGATGTAGAATCATAGACCTATCTTGGTAGTAATATAGACAAAGTTGGAGGGACAGACAATGATATCAAATTAAGAATACAAAAAGCAAGAGGAGCTTCCATTGCATTGGGAAACATATGGAGAACAAGAGAAATCAAGTCCAACATGAAAATAAGAATCTTCAACTCAAATGTCAAGTCAGTCCTATTGTATGGCTCTGAGACATGGAGAGCAACAAAAACAACAACTAAAAAGCTACAGACTTTTATAAACGGGTGCTTGCGTAGAATAGAAGGACTGAAATGATATGACAAAGTCACAAATGTGGAATTGATGACAAGAACCAGACAAGTGCCAGTGGAACAAGAGCTGAGAAGAAGACGCTGCTGATGGATAGGACACACATTGAGGAAACCTGTTGATAGCATTACAAGGCAGTCCTTGTTCTGGAATCCCCAGGGAAAGAGAGGCAGAAGTAAACCAAAAAACACATGGCAAAGAGAACTGGAAACAGAGGTGAAAATGATGAGGAAAACATGGAAAGAACTTGAGCAGATGGCACAGATCAGGAAGACATGGCACGTGTTTGTTGAAGGCCTATGCTCCCCGGGGAGCTAAAGGGTATTGATTGATTGACTACCATAACATCTTGATCAGGAACATTTAAATGAAAAACTGTGAAGAAAAAAAAGTAAGAGCTAATCTTGACTTAATTTTGTCATTCCACTAATGCTGTGAAGCATAATGGGGAGCTGAAGTTTTGAGTTCTTGAACCAAGTATGTCACGTTGGCTGCTGTCAGTCTGTGTTGTTGTAGGATGTCTGTGTTGTTGTAGGATGTCTGTGATGTTGTAGGATGTCTGTGTTGTTGTAGGATGTCTGTGTTGTTGTAGGATGTCTGTCATGTTGTAGGATGTCTGTGTTGTTGTAGGATGTCTGTGATGTTGTAGGATGTCTGTGATGTTGTAGGCATGTAGTAATAATCTATCGGGCTCCATTCTCAAGAGATGGCAAAACTACTTGATTTTTTGGTCTCTTGATTCATATACGAGTACATGATGCAGGATATAGTTCGTACATTTTTTTACTGTCATCATGTCTTATTCTGTCACTCCTGGCACCACTACTTGTTTTTCTTTAGCATCTCATCTCACAGGATTTGATTCTTCTCGCCTGTGCTTTGGTCAGGGAACATGTTTGACACTGATAGCAAAGGTTTGGCAAGATATTCCTACTTATCAACTGCTGTTAAGTCCTGATACTCTCATGTTATAGTAGTGGTGACAGTTGATATGTCACGGCACTAGCTTTTTGACATCTTGTTTCAATTTCTCTGTCAAGTCTTCCATTTTCTGTAAAAATTTTCCACAGGTACTGGAACTCTGGAATCTGTTTAAGCTTGATGTTGTTGACATGTGTATTAAGTGACAAAAGTACCTACACTAATATGACATTTTGTCACTTAAAATAAACTGATATAGAAACAGCACTGCAAAAGCACCTTAAGTGAAAGTAGGTCAACTGACATAAACTTCTTAAGAAAGAAAAAATGTTTGAGAAAGAAGAACAATTTAGATAGACGTCGAGTGTAAACATTTTTTTTTTTGGGTGCTAATATGAAATCACATTTAAAAGATTTCTTTCCTGTGTTGTTATTTTGTTTAAATAAAATCACATAAAATAATTTTCTTTCCTTTTTTATTTTGTAAATATGACATCCACCTCATAATGCAAAACTAAGTGCTACAAAAACTACTGCTAGAACAGTATACAGGTGCTTTGGTACAAGCTTCTTGCCATGGGGGCCAGCTGTTGTGGAGGCCTCACTTCTTGCTTCATAGAGAACAGAAACCAAAATGATGATAATGAATATGAAATGACATCCCATAATTTTCTTCAAAAAACAACAGAGAGAGAAAAATGTGGAGTCACAAAATCAAAATTTATTTGGAAATCTAATTTTTATGGAAAATATGTACATATAATCTTCCTTTCTTTTTTGTTTTGGGTATATGACACAAGGTCATCCAGGTAAACATACCACAGTTAAAACAACTGATAACAAAAATGTGCATCATACATTCTTAACATATAACATAATAAAGAAGAAAGCTCTTTATCAGACAGCAAATACAAATCCACATATGATGACAATAATGTTTGTCATAATCATACAGTCTTCTGTTTTACTCCTGCTGATGTCGGACCATCGCAGTGGAAAACTATGGAGTTTAGGACAGTCAGTTTATGTACAACAAAATCTTTACTTCTGTAACCGTCTCAGGTTGGTAGAATGGATAAAACTGGGAGTGGAGAATCAGTTTAGTATGTGCAAACTTGGTGGAGTGGGTTCAATCCCCAATGCAGAAAAAAAGCACCAAGAGGCTGACTTATCCATGACTCATGTGAACTACCCCCCACCCCCAGGCTTGAAGATTATAAAAGGGCCAAAATGCTTGCCCAAGGAGGGCAATACCTCTTGTTGAATTGCTGGCTACTGTTTCTATCTTTAAAAATGTAATTATTTGATCAAGGAACCGTCATGTTCCCAATGATATGACTAATTAGCAAGAAGTAAAATCTATACTTGACAAATCAGATTGTTCTATCTGTGGTCAAAGCTTAAACCTTCCATTCTGTAACATTCAGTCACCTGTAACCAGTGATTTCCTGGCAGTACAGTCACCCAATGACAGAAAATGGTGGTTGCTGCTACATCAAAACCCAAATTTAAAAGACACAACCACAGCAGTGACTCTGCCCATTCAAGTACAAATTCAGCACAATAATTCAACCAAAAATAGGTTTGAAGTGCAACCCTGTTTTAATGACCATCTTAAAAAGTTGGATATTTTCTTTGAGAAGTGTTTTCTTTGACGGACATGGAAACAGCAAAAAAAAAACACACAAACAAACAAACATAAAATATCTCACAAACACCCTTAAAAAAAAACCAAAAAACAATGAAATGAAAAAAAAAACACAACACATTACCATCCACAGAACCCACCTACATTCCAAGAAACATAAAAACAGCAAAAGAACATTCCAAAATAAAACAAGGCAATAAGTCTAAACGTTGACGTATACGTAGTAATATCTCAACATCTAACATCACATTTCCGTTTTAAAAGTGACGGGAGGTAACACTCGGTTACTTGTTCCACAGCTTGCCAGTATTACTTCCCCTGAGCCTGAAAGAGAAGAAAACGTTTGAATGTGCAACTGTCATCCAGTAAGCTCTGTTCCATGGGATCTCTGAGCATACAAACAAAGAACAGGACTACTGCCCCCTCAGGTATGCTGTAGGAGGCGGCTAATATAAGGCTGTGCATAGAGCTGGACACCTCATTATTTAAAACAAATTGTTATAGAAACCACTGGTGTATGATCATGTACATTGACACAATGCTAGTTCCATGCATCATGTACATTGACACAATGCTAGTTCCATGCATCATGTACATTGACACAATGCTAGTTCCATGCCATCATGTACATTGACACAATGCTAGTTCCATGCATCATGTACATTGACACAATGCTAGTTCCATGCCATCATGTACATTGACACAATGCTAGTTCCATGCATCATGTACTTTGACACAATGCTAGTTCCATGCATCATAAGGAAAGAAGGAGATGAAAGGTCATGCCCTGATACCCCAAAATGACTGCACAGACACATTACAAGCAGACTGGATTGATCAATCAAGTTCTTCATCTGTAAGGGTTATTGTTGTTAAGGTAATAAATAAATATTCTCTAAGGAAGTTGTTTTCACTCATGACTGTACAAGAGATAAAACAATGATGGTTAGTTTCCCCAATACCTTCATGTCAAGAACAAAAGCACTTAAGGGGCTCAGTAAAACTGCGGAAAGGGCATCATGATGGCTGTGGAACAACCGCCATATGCTGTGGAACTCGGGACAGTAATTTGCTTTCAACATAGGGGATATTTTCACAATTCCTCCAGCTGGCAGAAAATAGGAGTGAAGTCGAAAGCTGCAACCAAGGTGGAGTAGGTTCAATCCTCTGCACATGACAACAGGAGGCTGACACTTAGGAGTCATGACCCAAGTGTTCCCCCCTCCCCCCTCCTCCCAAGAGTGTTAAGGAGATTAAGGGGCTGAAACACCTGAACGATGGGGGAGCACTTCTGATGATCAGATTGCCTTTTGTTGTATCACTCTGTATAGTTTCCTATCATTATTGGTTTGTGTGCGGGTGTCTCTGAATGCCTTTAGCTAAAATGTTTATATACAAGGCACTGGGGACAGGAGAGATTCTGCTCCATCTTGCTGGCTGGTACTTCATAAAGAGTTTATAGTGTTTTATATAGATAGCTGCCCCCCCCCCACCCCCATAACCCCTATAGATAGCTGCCCCCCATAACAAGGTGTTTTATATAGATAGCTGCCCCCATAACAAGGTGTTTTATATAGATAGCTGCCCTCCATAACAAAAACACCTCACCCTCAGTGACAACCAGCTGTTTTAGTTCAAGGCTCTTAATTCAGTGTTCACAGCTAACCTCTGTATCTAGAGGCTGTTCAACCATCGGCCACACAGCTGATGAGCTTTACATAAGATCAGGTTCCTCTCCCTGGCATAAGGAAGTGAGTCATGGACAGCTAGTAAACTAATAGGACAAGTACTTGACGCCACAGAGATGTGGTTTTATAGAATAATGTTACAAATACCATGGACAGCCAAAAAGAGTAACGAGGATGTCCTGAAAGAGGTCAATGCACAAAAGAAACTTATTACTCACATTAGAAGGAAGCAATCAACTTTCTTTAGGCATGTTATAGGAACAAGAAAGCTGGAATTTATCATGACAACAAGAAAGCTGGAATTTATCATGTTATAGGAACAAGAAAGCTGGAATTTATCATAACAACAAGAAAGCTGGAATTTATCATGTTATAGGAACAAGAAAGCTGGAATTTATCGTAACAACAAGAAAGCTGGAATTTATCATAACAACAAGAAAGCTGGAATTTATCATAACAACAAGAAAGCTGGAATTTATCATAACAACAAGAAAGCTGGAATTTATCATGACAACAAGAAAGCTGGAATTTATCATGACAACAAGAAAGCTGGAATTTATCATGACAACAAGAAAGCTGGAATTTATCATGACAACAAGAAAGCTGGAATTTATCATAACAACAAGAAAGCTGGAATTTATCATAACAACAAGAAAGCTGGAATTTATCATGACAACAAGAAAGCTGGAATTTATCATGACAACAAGAAAGCTGGAATTTATCAGGACAACAAGAAAGCTGGAATTTGTCATAACAACAAGCTAGCTGGAATTTATCATTTTATAAGAAGAAGAAAGCTGGAATTTATCATAACAAAAAGCTAGCTGGAATTTATCATAACAACAAGAAAGCTGGAATTTATCATGACAACAAGAAAGCTGGAATTTATCATAACAACAAGAAAGCTGGAATTTATCATGACAACAAGAAAGCTGGAATTTATCATGACAACAAGAAAGCTGGAATTTATCATGACAACAAGAAAGCTGGAATTTATCATGACAACAAGAAAGCTGGAATTTATCATGACAACAAGAAAGCTGGAATTTATCATGACAACAAGAAAGCTGGAATTTATCATAACAACAAGAAAGCTGGAATTTATCATAACAACAAGAAAGCTGGAATTTATCATAACAACAAGAAAGATTGAAGGAAAAAAGAGATAGAGGATGACAAAGGGAGAAGATAACAGACAGCCTGACCTCGAGGCGTGAATAGGAGTCAACAACAGAATTGATAAACAGTAATGGAGACATAAGGTTGTGGACAGACATGAGCACCCAAGCCACTAGGTTATAATTAGGATATATAATGTCTGTAACTAAATAATATTTGTAACTGCTGCTATTTGCTGACTGGCAACATACTGGTCCTTGCTGACTGGCAACATGCTGGTCCTTGCTGACTGGCAACATGCTGGTCCTTGCTGACTGGCAACATGCTGGTCCTTGCTTTGGAATCCCCAGGGTAAGAGAGGCAGAAAGACCAAATCACACACGGAGAAGAGAACTGGAGACAGGCGGAAAAGGGATAAAAAGACTTGGATAAACCTTGAATGGACAGCACATGTTAGGAAAGGTCATGTTAGGTAAGGTCTTGTACAAACTGTTGAAGGTCTATACTCCATAGAGAGATGAAGGGTAATGAGTGAGTCACTATTAGTGAGACCTACTGAGATGAAGGGTAATGACTGAATCACTATTAGTGACACCTAGTGAGATGAAGGGTAATGAGTGAATCACTATTAGTGAGACCTACTGAGATGAAGGGTCATGAGTGAATCACTACCAGACCCACCCAAGATGAAGAGCCATAAATGAATTACTACCAGACTCACTGAGATTAAGGGCCATGAATGAATTACTACCAAACCCACCAAGATGAAGGGCCATGAATGAATCACTATTTGAACCATTATAAATGAAGGGCCATGAATGAATCACTACCAGACCCACCAAGATGAAGGGCCATAAATGAATTACTACCAGACTCACTGAGATTAAGGGCCATGAATGAATCACTACCAGACCCACCAAGATGAAGGGCCATAAATGAATCACTACCAGAACCACCCAAGATGAAGGGCCATAAATGAATTACTACCAGACTCACTGAGATTAAGGGCCATGAATGAATCACTACCAGACTCACCAAGATGAAGGGTCATGAATGATTCACTAGCAGTGAGACCCACTGAACTTCTTAAAATGCCAATAAAACTGTTTTTACGGTTTAAAGTCCAAAAAAAAGAAACAAAAACAAAAAGAACATTCTCAAGAAATCAAGCAAGATGGAAAAGACCAGAAAAGCAAATGCTAGAGAACTGCCCTAACCAGAAATACATATAGGGACACTTTTTTTTTTTTTTGGCAAGCATTTCTGCCCATGTCAGCAAAGTGCTTGTCTTTTTGTCTCAGCCAGTCTACTGTCCATTCTAGCACAGTCGGAGTCCACCGCCTATTATAAAACAGCTAGTTTACCTAGCATTCTAGCACTGTCAGTTCACCTAATAACTTCACATACCAAATGAGCAAACAAATTAGGAATTTGGAAGGCAAGGAAATTAATCCAGTATTGATGGCTGCCAGACAAATATTCCCTTGTTATTTGAAATTTTCGCTAATTTATTCAAGAGCTTTCCAGGAACCCCTGATGAGGTCTCACGGAACTGCTCTAGTTACTTGATGTGCTGACATATGGGTTATGCCTGACAGCACAAAATGTGGCTAAGTATCTGAAATATTTATAAAAGTGCTTACTCACCCTTTGGACTTGGTTGTCTTCTTGGTTCCTTTCTCTGTCACCATCGCCAGGTCACTGCGACTATCTGTCACCATAGCCTCGTCTATATCTTGCTGCTGTGTGGTTTTTATTGTTTTCTTGATATTTATAACCTAAATAAGTATCAAACAACATTTGTGTAGTTTTAAATATCATGAGAACTAGAGAAACAGTTCAAACTGACATCATTACTCACAAAATGCCAACTCAAATGGTTTTAGTGCTATCAATTTAGCTTCTAATCTACCGCTTACAGTTCATTTCTTTTAGCACAGCCAGTTGACCTTTCATTTTAACACTGTTACTTTACTTCCCATTGTTGCATCACCAGTCCACCTCCTATTCTAAAACAGCCTGTTCACCTCTCATTATAAGCACTGTCAACTCACCACCTATTCCAACACAGCCAGTTCACCTCTCATTCTAGCACTGTCAACTCAGCTTCTATTCCAACACAGCCAGTTCACCTCTCATTCTAGCACTGTCAACTCAGCTTCTATTCCAACACAGCCAGTTCACATGTCATTCTAGCACTGTCAACTCACCTTCTATTTAAAAAAAAGCCAGTTCGTCTCTCATTCTAGCACAGTCAGCTCACCTTCTATTCAAAAAAAGCCAGTTCGTCTCTCATTCTAGCACAGCCAGCTCACCTTCTATTCCAAAACAGCCCGTTCACCCCCATTTGAGCACTGCCAGTTCATCTTCTTACTTAACATTACAAACTTATCACCTATTTAAATGCTGCAAACGTACCTCCTGTTCTAATGCTGCCTTGCCATGATTCTGTTGCTCCTTACAAATATTGGCTCTAGTTATCTGCTCCTCAATACTCCGCAGGACTCCTTCACACCCAGTACACCTGAAAGAATAATTACAATTATCAACACGTAGTCTAGTGTAGTCTAGCTATAAGTCATCAATGTCAACACACACACAACATACAATAACATCAAAATTCTAGCAAATTTTGCTGAAGTGAGTGAAATGTTGATCTTTGTGAAGACATTTCACCCATTCTATTTGATTCTACCAAAAGGTTATCATCTACTGTACCCCATTTCTCAAGTCGAGATTTTTGCAGCTTCTAAATTTTGCTTTCTTACTTCAATATTTTCATTTTATTGTGTTATTTATCTACTAAAATTTATTTTTTTGACATTTTTGATTCTACAGAACTCGCCATGCCATGTGTAGATCCTAGGGGTTTGTGAGGAGGCAAATAAAATACAGGACCACAGCTACTGCAGTCATGTTGTAAGACAGATACAAAGAAAAAAAGTGCACCTCAATAAGTTAACATGTACTAAAGTAAACTAGACCCAAAAAGTAAAATAATGGCTCAAGCAGGCAATTGTCAGCTCTGCTCCTTCAATCAATCAATACCCTTTAGCTCCCCAAGGAGCATAGACCTTCAACAAACACATGCCATGTTCTCCTGTCATGTGCCATCTGCTCAAGTTCTTTCCATGTTTTCCTCATCATTTTCACCTCTGTATCCAGTTCTCTTCTCCATGTGTTTTTTGGTCTACCTCTGCCTCTCTTTCCATGTGGATTCCAGAACCAGGACTGCCTTGTAATGCTATCAACAGGTTTCCTCAATGTGTGTCCTATCAATCACCAGCGTCTTCTTCTCAACTCTTGTTCCACCGGCACTTGTCTAGTTCTTGTCATCAATTCCACATTTGTGACTTTGTCATACCATTTCTGTCCTTCTATTCTACGCAAGCACCCATTTATGAAAGTCTGTAGCTTTTTGGTTGTTGTTTTTGTTGTTCTCCATGTCTCAGAGCCATATAATAGGACTGACTTCACATTTGAGTTGAAGATTCTTATTTTCAAGTTGGACTTGATTTCTCTTGTTCTCCATATGTTTCCCAATGCAATGAAAGCTCCTCTTGCTTTTTGTATTCTTATTTTGATATCATTGTCTGTCCCTCCAACTTTGTCTTTATTACTGCCAAGATATGTGTACGATTCTAAATCTTTTAGTGGTGTTTCTTTAAGTTCAACCTTGTTATCATTTCTTGTATTTATTCTCATAATTTTTGTCTTTTCCCTGTGTATTTTCAGACCCCACTTGTTGTGACCTCTCATCGAGTATTTTCATTTTGTCTTGCAACTGATTATGGTTATGAGACAGAAGAGCCAAGTCATCTGCAAAATCTAGATCATCAAGCTGTTTAGCCAGATTTCACTGGATTCCATTTCTGTTGTGTGATGTCGATGTTTTCATAACCCAATCTGTTGCTAGTAAGAAAAGAAATGGAGACAAGAGGCATTCCTGTCTCACTCCCATTCTAATCCTAAATGGTTCTGTAAGTTGTCCCTCGTGAGCTCTGCTCCATGCACAATCAAAATTACCAAAGTTCTACAGCTTTCTAGAGACTGGGTATAAAGTAAGGAATTTGGGGACCAAAAGTTTATCTCAGTTTGACTGTCCCTGTTCAAGTTACTGAAATGTGCAGTTAGTTGTTGAGCAACTTCTTTGGGCTATGTGATGGGCTATATGATGGCTCATCAACTCCACACTACATCCAATTTGGATCTTCTGAAGCATGAAATGTGAATCTGATACAATAACCGCCCCTGTTAATGAAGTCTCAGACAACCACCTTAAGGCTGCAGTAGCTGCCTCTACCTCCGTTCTCATGCTGGAGGTTGTTATCATGTAAGTCCACTATGTTCAGCAATGATTCTGCCCTTTACTCTAGCAGAGAAGCCCCACCCAGATCAGACCCATCAGTGTATGCAATGGCATCATCATCCACAGTATGATCATTTATCAGTTGATCAATTTCCAGATCTGCCCTCTCATTGGCACAAGTTCTGCACTCTCTACCAAGGCTGATGATGACTTGCTGGTAGTTAGTCCAGTTCTCATCTGACTTATTCAATCGTTGCTTCTGCCTGTGCCATCCATGACATCCCCTGCTTTATTCTCGTTCCCTTAATGTCAACTATGTTTACATGTAGGGGGTCTCTTTTGTCTGTGGTTACTCGTAAATAGGCTTTTGATTGGGCCATTGCATATCTGGATCTAATAGACAGTAATTGAAGCATTTACCACATCGTCAGGATGGGGGTATTTCACGTACAGCCCAAGACTACACGCATCCCTTCATTTTGAATGTGTTCCACTCATTCACATTGTGATATTGACAGTGTGAGTATTCCCAGGTCATACTCAATGACTAACATACCTACCTGATGATACAGGAGAAACAGTAGTATCTGTATCAGGTGTGCTGCGGCCATAGTTTTAGGGCTGCCAGACCTCTGTTGCACTGCTGTATGATTAGATCAACATGGTACTTGTATGATAACCTGCGATCAAATGTTTTTTCGAGGTATTTCAGCTTGTCTTGCCTTTCAATTTTCTGTCCACTGAAAGTAATATCTGGAAGATCTGCTGTCAATATGGAGTTGTTCAAGGAGCACCACAGCACACGGGCTTTGTTGGGATTGACCTTGGAGCCGGTGTCCTTGCACCATTTAATCACCTCATGTAGTGTCTCTTGTATGCTACTGACCATTTCCTGTCAGTCAGAACCAGTCCTGTAAATGAGTATGCCATCTGCAAACGTCAATGTTCGTCCCAAACCAGTTGGCTGAATTGTGGCTACTTTTGCTGTGTAGATGTTAAACAGCACTGGAGATAGTGGAGAACCCTGGGGTAATCCTGGGCAAATGTGCACTGGTTCTGATGTCCATGTTCCCAAGTGAAATGCAACTGATCTCTCAGTTAAAGCAGCTGCTAGCCATCTTGTTAGCATTAATAAAGTTGATCATTCTAGTTAAACTGAATTGGGCAGTATAGGAAATTCTCATTTATATGGGTTAGTGCTGTAACCTCTGAGAGGTCAGAATTAGTGAACATGTGTGAGTTGAAAGGATTTTATTTTTATGAAATCCTTGGTCCACAGTGAAAAATGATCCTGTGCAAATGCTATCAAGCTGAAAAACCTGCGGGATTGCTATCACGATGAGAAACTTGCGGAAGCATTATCAAGTTGAGAAACCTGCAAAACATTTGTCAGGATGAGAAACCTGTGGAAGTGTTATCAGGATGAGAAACTTGCAGAAGAATTATCAGGACAACACCCTCAGAAAATGTGAGCAAGAGTACAAATTTTGTTCCCTGCATCAAGACTGGTCAACATTTTAACATCACAAGCATCAGACAACCAAACTGATCACTGCAACAACATCCCAACAGGTAGTTTCACTGACCACTGCTCTAGTACACTCACCTCAGTAACATCACAACTGGTAATGTCACTGACCACTGCTCTAGTACACTCACCTCAGTAACATCACAACTGGTAATGTCACTGACCACTGCTCTAGTACACTCACCTCAGTAACAACACAACTGGTAATGTCACTGACCACTGCTATAGTACACTCACCTCAGTAACAACACAACTGGTAATGTCACTGACCACTGCTCTAGTACACTCACCTCAGTAACATCACAACTGGTAATGTCACTGACCACTGCTCTAGTACACTCACCTCAGTAACAACACAACTGGTAATGTCACTGACCACTGCTCTAGTACACTCACCTCAGTAACATCACAACTGGTAATGTCACTGACCACTGCTCTAGTACACTCACCTCAGTAACAACATCACAACTGGTAATGTCACTGACCACTGCTCTAGTACACTCACCTCAGTAACATCACAACTGGTAATGTCACTGACCACTGCTCTAGTACACTCACCTCAGTAACATCACAACTGGTAATGTCACTGACCACTGCTCTAGTACACTCACCTCAGTAACATCACAACTGGTAATGTCACTGACCACTGCTCTAGTACACTCACCTCAGTAACATCACAACTGGTAATGTCACTGACCACTGCTCTAGTACACTCACCTCAGTAACATCACAACTGGTAATGTCACTGACCACTGCTCTAGTACACTCACCTCAGTAACATCACAACTGGTAATGTCACTGACCACTGCTCTAGTACACTCACCTCAGTAACAACATCACAACTGGTAATGTCACTGACCACTGCTCTAGTACACTCACCTCAGTAACAACATCACAAACTGGTAATGTCACTGACCACTGCTCTAGTACACTCACTGACCACTCTCTAGTAACTCACAGTAACATCACAACTGGTAATGTCACTGACCACTGCTCTAGTACACTCACCTCAGTAACAACATCACAACTGGTAATGTCACTGACCACTGCTCTAGTACACTCACCTCAGTAACATCACAACTGGTAATGTCACTGACCACTGCTCTAGTACACTCACCTCAGTAACATCACAACTGGTAATGTCACTGACCACTGCTCTAGTACACTCACCTCAGTAACAACATCACAACTGGTAATGTCACTGACCACCGCTCTAGTACACTCACCTCAGTAACAACATCACAACAGGTAATGTCACTGACCACTGCTCTAGTACACTCACCTCAGTAACAAAATCACAACTGATAATGTCACTGACCACTGTTCTAGTACACTCACCTCAGTAACATCACAACTGGTAATGTCACTGACCACTGCTCTAGTACACTCACCTCAGTAACAACATCACAACTGGTAATGTCACTGACCACTGCTCTAGTACACTCACCTCAGTAACAACATCACAACTGGTAATGTCACTGACCACTGCTCTAGTACACTCACCTCAGTAACAACATCACAACTGGTAATGTCACTGACCATTGCTCTAGTACACTCACCTCAGTAACAACATCACAACTGGTAATGTCACTGACCACTGCTTTAGTATACTGACACTAACAACATTACAACTGGTAATTTTAACGACAAGTAATCTAGTACACTGACCACTAACAACATCACAACAGGTAATTTTAATGACAAGTAATCTAGTACAATGACCACTAACAACATCACAACAGGTAATTTTAATGACCAGTAATCTAGTACAATGACCACTAACAACATCACAACAGTTAATTTTAACGACCAGTAATCTAGTACAATGACAACAACATCACAACAAGTAGTTTCACTGACCACTGCTCTAGTACACTCACCTCAGTAACAACATCACAACTGGTAATGTCACTGACCACTGCTCTAGTATACTGACACTAACAACATTACAACTGGTAATTTTAACGACAAGTAATCTAGTACACTGACCACTAACAACATCACAACAGGTAATTTTAATGACAAGTAATCTAGTACAATGACCACTAACAACATCACAACAGGTAATTTTAATGACCAGTAATCTAGTACAATGACCACTAACAACATCACAACAGTTAATTTTAACGACCAGTAATCTAGTACAATGACAACAACATCACAACAAGTAGTTTCACTGACCACTGCTCTAGTACACTGACCACTTCGTCAAGAGCTTTATCATGAATGTCCCGCCCGAGAGCATAGTCCACCTCTAGCTGTTGATGGATCTGGTCAAGTTTTCCGTGGATGATGTCAGCATAAATGACTTCAATGATCAGATCCTGACCACAGACAAAACAAATACATGGTCACCGTAAATTCTTATGTCACAGGGAAAATATTTCATTTAAATTTGTTTTGTCACTGCTGTTCTAGTTTTATAAGAATGCAGTTTTATTTCGATTTCATTTTTGTTTGTTTAAGCAGATTCAACCATCTCCATAACTAATATAATTTCTTTTAAAATTTGAAGTTGCTGATTTATTTTGTACATTTGATTTGTTTCCGACAATTATATCATTATTCTTATAAGAAAGACCTTGTATTTTTGTCGTTGTTGGTACATCACAATCTCCTTTACTGAAATTCTGAATTAAAAAATAATTAGAAATTGCTACGTATGGATAAATAAGCATGTACAGACATGAACACTCAGACATACACACACAAACAAACAAAACTGTATATAAAGATTAAAAAACAAACAAACAAGCTAAATACAATAGAAAAGTTGCAATACTAACCTCCAAGTTCCTTACATTCTCCATCGCAAGCTCTTCAAGCAAGATTGAATATGGAATGCACTGGAAACAAGAACAAGTAAATTACAACACATTAAGATGTGAAAGATTACTTCATCACTTTATTTATTTCCCTGGCCACATGAACAAACCTGTGTAATACAAATAGAAGGTATACAGATATAAACATGAATACATCTGGACCTCTCATGTCAACAAAATTAATTAAGTAAAATGGTTACTAATCGCCACTATCACATGCCAAAATGTAACTATGGTGGGGGAAAGGTGCTAGCTGGCTACCCCTCACCAATAGGGCATTACCACTGTTTTACAGATTTAACTACGACACATAAACTGGCTCGTGTCCACTAAGGTATGACTATACAACAATGGGTGACACAAGGAACTAACGCTTCTGAACAGCTAATATCCCTTTTATTAGCAAGAACATAACTTGGCCACACAAGGCCTGATGAAATGCAAATACATATATAAATGCTGCCACAGGGAATGAACATATAATTTCAATACGCAAGAGCAGGCAATATGGCAACCTAACTCCTACGGTGAACGCTCAATGTAGCGGCGAACCAACATGGTACTAACGACCTAATGACTATCAAAAGTACGTACAACCAATTCTCAGCTTATACAAAAATCATTACTGAGCAAATAATCACTTCCCTAGAATAAATATCACCAACATAAGACTAATCTGGCGGGCACTGTATCATGACATTCAATGAAATATGGGCCGCATCAAGCGGGCATGGAATATTGTCCAAACGATATTGGACAGCAGTCCAATCACTCCTGAATCTTTCGCGCTCAAAAACCCCTGGCGCCCAAATTTCCAATGGTCACATGACCAGGTCGTTCGGCTATTTCCGACCGGCTTGTCTTGTCACTAACAAGCAAGCAACCACAAAATAGCGTTGTGACAGCCACTATTTCTCCAAGCTCCTGCATCCTATTTTTTCAAAAATTTGACATGGACAAAGTATAAGCTCATATTCCTAAAGAAATACGTGTTTATACTCTCACAAGTTTTGTCAATACCACTTCTGTTATACACAAAATAAGATTCTTCAGCTCAAATGTTGGAGCAGTCCTAATGTATGGCTCTGAAACAAGAACCACCAAAAATGACCAATAGTAAGTTAGACCTTCATAAATCAGTGCTATCACAGAATGGAATGACTGAAGTAATATGAGGGATTACCAATGTGGAACTGACAGCATGAACAGACAAGTGCCAGTGGTACAAGAGATGAGAAGAAGAAGCTAGCGATTAACAGAACATAGTGTGAACAAGATGTTGGCGGTGAACAAGATGTTGGTGGTGGACAAGATGTTGGTGGACAAGATGTTGGTGGTGGACAAGATGTTGGTGGTGAACAAGATGTTGGTGGTGAACAAGATGTTGGTGGTGGACAAGATGTTGGTGGTGAACAAGATGTTGGTGGTGGACAAGATGTTGGTGGTGGACAAGATGTTGGTGGTGAACAAGATGTTGGTGGTGAACAAGATGTTGGTGGTGGACAAGATGTTGGTGGTGGACAAGATGTTGGTGGTGAACAAGATGTTGGTGGTGAACAGGTCACACAAGGTAGTCCTTATTCAGGAATCCCCAGAGTAAAGGAGGCAGAGGGAGATTTGTTAAAAAAAGACACATGGTGAAGGGAAATGGACTTGACAAGGGTACACAGACGACAGGGAAGGACCTTGAACAGATGGCACAGGACAGGACTTGACATGAGTCTACTGAAGACCTATGCTCCTTGGGGAGCTGAAAGGTGATGATGATGATTTTTATTGTGATCAGCTACAGAAATTTGTCGTCTTAACAACAGATGCATGATTATCATTTTGACAGGCCCTCTGATTATCACTATGATAGGCCCTCTTCAACCCTGGAGGCACATACATTAAAATCAAGTCAGGTGCCCTACCTCAAGGTATAGGTGACGTAGCGTCATCTCAGATCTTGATTTCTGATGTTGATCTCTTCTTATGCCGCAGTGTCAAGCTATCCAATACTTTCTCTCACTGTCTTCCACCACTTCTCTTTCCCACAGTTTTTCCTGTGGTCATGACATTTTTGCACAGACTACTCTTCTTGTCATCACATGTCCCATGAACATTGACTCTCTTCTCATTATATCTGTCAAGTGCTAGGTTGTGTTAGCATGACACACATTGTGACATTACACTCTGAGCAACAAACATGGCTTGTTTTCCACATCTAATGGTAACTCAATAGACTTGAGTACATAAGTACGATATTCGATGTCTTTATATCATAAATCTTCAGCACAACAGAAATAACATCAGCAGACTGCCACTTTGGCCGTGAATCACAAGAATACTACAATGCATCATGTACATCATTGAAACAATGTTCGCATGGAAAAATCTCACTATATCTTGATATATCTCAACCTGCACTGTCTGCTTTCCATAATACAATTCGCCGCTCTCACTCAACGTAACCTTCACTCGCTCGAGTCTCTCTCGACTGTATGCTACACTACATGACCCTTTTATCCCTGACCAGTCTTTAGATACCACTTCGCTAATAACAGCACAGTCACACCCGTGAACTTAACAACACTACTTGATTGCTACTAATACCATTCGTGAACACAATCAAGCTTAACATTAACTCACTTCAACTCACATCTTACATAAACAGATCTAGCTCCAGCCCAAGCATAAGTACTGACATCCATTCTACAACTAGTTCATGACAATATCTGTTATTTTATTTCTTTACTTACTATCTCTTCTCAAGCATTATTTATTAATTATTTTAGCTGTCCATGGGATTCATTATATCCTTCTCAAAAACTGCATTTCTGTCATATCCAATGATTTTTGAACTCTTTCTTCGCTCATTTTCCATGGCTCACTCCTATACAATAATACTGGTTTAATGTAACATTTCACAACCTTCTCCCTATGTTTAATGACTAAGATTTATTGCATAAAAGCATAGACACAAATTTTCCATCCATAGGATTGTGCATCTATCTTTCTGTCTCTTGTTAGTCCATCATTCATCTTCGATCAGATCAGATCAGATCAGTAGCCATCCACATCGAACGTCGGCTGCAATGAACCTCCAACGTCTTCTTAATCTGATCTTGATTGTACACTCTGATACTCTTTCCTGTCCATCTCTTGATGTTATCTTCCACCTTATATAGTGCTGTCCATCTCTTGATGTTATCTTCCACCTTATATAGTGCTGACAAGACAACAGGAGGCTGAGACGTTTGGGAGTCACGACCCAAGTGGGCCCGCTCCCCTTAGAGTGTGAAAGAGTATATCGGGCCGAAACACTTGTCGGACAGGGGGACTGCTTCTGATGATCAGATTGCTTCCTGTTGTATCGCTCTGTAAAGAGTTTCCTATCATAGTTACATGGTCAAACAGTGACGATCGGGAAAAGACCGATTGACTTCTGGAAAGACTAGAAACCGGCTGACCGGGTTAGCACCCCGTAAGCTGTATTCAATTGCTACAGGACCCAAAAATGATAGATGCCCCCAGGATTCACCGAAAGGGGGGGAGAATGATGAATCCACAGGCGCCTCATTGGAATCGACCAGACCCGTTACACGGACTTCGAGCTCTGAACAACGGCTGGAATTTCCATGTGCCTGTGGTAGGGAATTCTCTACTCAGAGAGGAATGAAAATCTACCGAACGAAAAAGGGGTGTGGGAGGTCATATGGGAGAGATCAACAGCGCTCTGTCTCGACGGATAAGACGTTAGAAGAACGCAGCCAGGAGTCAATTCACAGTGCTGAGTACATTCAAGTTGATCTGCCTGATGATGATCTCACACACTTCTTGGACGGGAAGAGAGATGCAATCAAGGTTCCACCTGCCAGTGCAAAAGGGCTTTGGGAACAGCTGGATGAAGCCTTGGCAAAAGAGTTAGATAAAAACCTGAAGCAGATAACTTTGGAGAAGAAGCTGGAAATCTTCGGCGACATAATATATCTGCACTGTCGCAAAGTGTTCAGAGTGAGGGAGGCAAGGGAAAGTAACCCATCACGAAAAAGTAGAAGACAAATTAAAATAGAAGAAATCAGGAAACAGAAGAAGCATGCCCGAAAACTTTTCAAGAACACAGTTGCCACAGAGAAGGAAGGGTTACGACAGGTTTGGGAGCACCTGAAAGGCCAACATAATGCCCTTTGTAGAGCAGAAAGGTTGTGCAGGAAGAGAAGGAAGACACGAAGGGATAGGGAAAGATTCTTCAGGGAGCCCTTCAAGTTTGCCAAAGAACTGTTTGAGCAGCCACGGTCTGGTACGCTAAACATCAGGAAAGAAGACCTGGAAGCACACCTTAGAATGACATATTCAGATGGTCGCAGAGATGAGCCACTCAGCAGCATGGCAAGCCTTAAATGGCTGAGTAAGCCAGGAGCTGAATTTAACACCAAGCCCCCAACGGTGCAAGAGGTAGAAAGCATTGTCCAGAAAGCTCGGTGCAAGTCAGCTCCAGGTCCTAATGGTGTTCCATATGTGGTGTATAAGAGATGCACTGAAGTGCTCAAACGACTGCTCCGTTTACTGAAGAATGCGTGGAAAACCCAGCTTGTAAGCAAGGAATGGAGAAAGGCGAACGGAGTCTACATCCCGAAGGAGCAAAATTCCACAGACATCAGTCAGTTCAGGCCAATCTCACTACTCAATGTGGAAGGGAAGATATTCTTCTCAGTGATGGCGAAAAGACTCACTACATACCTCCTGGCAAATGGGTACATTGACACTACCATTCAGAAAGGAGGTATCCCAGGTACACCAGGATGTCTAGAGCATGCCACAATGATCTGGGAAGCAATCCAAAAGAGTCTGACAGAACAAACCTCCATGTAATCTGGTTGGATTTAGCGAATGCTTATGGAGCCGTTCCACACCAGATGTTGTGGCAAGCCCTAGAAATGTATCATGTTCCACAAGAGATTGCAGCAATGCTGAAGCTGTATTTCGCAGGGTTTGCTGTCAGATTTTCAACCAGAGAGTACACAACGAAGTGGATTGGCCTTGAAGTTGGAATTGCGATGGGGTGTACCAACTCTCCGATACTATTCGTGATGGCTATGCAGGTAATCCTCAATGCGGCTGAAGGAATGGCTTAGGTCCAAAGCTCTGTGGAATGTGTCACATGCCACCGCTCAAAGCATTCATGGATGACACAACAATTCTGACATCAGATGAACATCAGGCCCGGAGGATGCTAGCACACCTGGATGAACTAGTCAGCTGGTGCAGAATGAGCTTCAAACCCAAGAAATCGAGAAGCCTATCAGTCAGGAAAGGGAAGATAGCAGAGGACATATTCATGGTTTCCAACCAAAGAATCCCTACTGTCCTTGAGGAACCTGTTAAAAGTCTTGGCAGGGTGTACAATGCCTCATTAAAAGACTCGAAGGCAGTGCAACAGACAATAGAAATGGCAGACAGAGGGCTACAGATCATAGACCAAAGCAGACTCCTGGGAAAGTTCAAACTGTGGTGCCTCCAGTTCATGTTGATACTGAAGTTGCTGTGGCCACTGCTTATATATGAAATAAGCACAAGTACAGTGGAAGCTATAGAGCAGAAGGTCAACAAGTTCATGAGAAAGTGGCTAGGGGTACCACCAGGTCTGTCAGATGTAGCACTGTACTGCAAAAAGTCAAAACTTCTGCTTCCATTCAAGTCAGTTGTTGAAGAGTACAAAGTTGGAAAGGCAAGGCTTGCAATGATGCTACGCGAGTCAGCTGATGACGTGGTTAAGTCCATTCAGCCCACACTGAAAACGGGAAGGAAGTGGAGAGTGGAAGAAGCTGTTGATGATGCCCAAGAGTCATTCAAACTGAGGGAGGTAATCGGATACAGACAAACGAATAGACGGGGATTTGGTCATGGAGACATCCGCTGGTGGTCCAAGGCATCAAGCAGGGAGCACAGAGACATGGTAGTTCAGGAGATACGAGGAGCTGAGAATGATAAGAGGTTGCAAAAAGCAGTGCAGCAGGTCCAACAAGGCCAACGGACTACATGGGAAGGAGCCCTGCAGAGGTCCTTGACATGGAATGATATATGGCATATGGCACCTCTTAGGCTCAGCTTCGTTGTTAGATCAATGTATGACCTGCTGCCGTCGGCCACCAACCTTGTGAAATGGGGAAAGTCGGATGATGAGCAGTGCCCCCTGTGCCAGGGGAGGCAGACACTCGAACACGTGCTCTCAGCATGTAAGGTGTCATTAGGGCAAGGGCGATACACTTGGCGCCATAACAAAGTGCTAAATGAGCTTGCTGCGACAATAGATCTGGCAAGGATGAAGGCGAATAGCAAACCCAGGCCGAGCACCGCACATACATACTTTCTGAGGGCAGGAAAGTCAGCACACCCCAAGTAAACCTGGTAGCAGTTTACCATCTCTTCTTGACTGTGCAAACGACTGGGAGATGGCGGTAGACCTACCTGGACGAGGGGCATATCCAGAGAGTATCAGAAAATCGCGGAGACGGCCGGATATTGTGCTTCATTCTTTAGCAACGCTTCAGGTCATACTGATTGAACTGACCGTGCCATTTGAATCCAGATTAGACGAGCAACATTTGTTCAAAGCGGCCAAGTATAGTGATCTGGCCGCGGATCTGAGACACGATGGGTTCACTGCAAGGATCATGGCTGTTGAAGTGGGCGCAAGAGGGCTTGTGGCTGCATCAGTGTATGATCTATTGAAACTGTTGGGGCTGAGGGGACAGTCGAGAACAAGGGCACTGAAGAGGCTTAGTGAAACTGCCGAAAAGGCATCAGGCTGGCTGTGGAACAACCGCAATGGGCAATGGAAATCGTGACAATAAACGCTGCGGTACAGAAAACACCAGGAATTTTTCTAAGTCCACAATACACTGAGTTTTTGGTGTACTAGTGAAAGGGCTGTGGCTGAGAGGCGACAGGCGGTGTATATTAGAGGTGTCAGAATTTCAGTGGCGAACGCGCAGTGTCGTCGGCTTCGCGATGGTGTCTCAGTGTGTGCGACTGAACGAACGGAATAATTTGACTTCTCTTTGTTACTTTCACAATTGCCTCCACGGCTGGCAGAGTTGTGGATTAAAGTTGTTACCATAAGTGAAATGGGTTCATTTTCGATACAAGACAACAGGAGGCTGAGACGCTTGGGAGTCATGACCCAAGTGGGCCCGCTCCCCTTAGAGTGTAAAGGAGTATATCGGGCCGAAACACTTGTCGGACGGGGGGACTTCTTCTGATGATCAGATTACTTCCTGTTGTATCGCTCTGTAAAGAGTTTCCTATCATCTGCTGTCCATCTCTTGATGTTATCTTCCACCTTATATAGTGCTGTCCATCTCTTGATGATATCTTCCACCTTATATAGTGCTGTCCATCTCTTGATGTTATCTTCCACCTTATATAGTGCTGTCCATCTCTTGATGTTATCTTCCACCTTATATAGTGCTGTCCATCTCTTGATGTTATCTTCCACCTTATAGTGCTGTCCATCTCTTGATGTTATCTTCCACCTTATATAGTGCTGTCCATCTCTTGATGTTATCTTCCACCTTATAGTGCTGTCTATCTCTTGATGTTATCTTCCACCTTATAGTGCTGTCCATCTCTTGATGTTATCGTCCACCTTATACAGTGCTGTCCATCTCTTGATGTTATCTTCCACCTTATATAGTGCTGTCCATCTCTTGATGCTATCTTCCACCTTATAGTGCTGTCCATCTCTTGATGCTATCTTCCACCTTATAGTGCTGTCCATCTCTTGATGTTATCTTCCACCTGTTATCACTGTCTTCCTCTTGCATGTTTGCTTTCAACTTTTCCTTCAATTATGGTTTTCAGTAAGGTGGACTTTTCATCTGTGACTAGAACATTTTATCTGTGACTAGAACATTTTATCTGTGACTAGAACATTTTATCTGTGACTAGAACATTTTATCTGTCTAATTTTGATCTCATTCATTATTTATCTTTTCAGTCTAAGATTTTCTGGGATTTCTTTGTTTCCTCTTTCTATGAGATGCACCCTGTTCTATATATCCACATTTCAAAGGCCTCCGCGCTTTCTTCTAACTGCTTGTTCACTGTCCATGTTTCTGCACCAGGCAGTAATATAACACTTTATTATTCTCATTTTTAATGTGTAAGTTATGTTTTTGCATGTTAGCACCTGTTTCGTGTAGCTGACAACAGCTTTGTCCATTTTTAAGTTCTTCTCTGTCCTAATGGACAATGAGGATCCTATGTAGTTCCCCTCTCTTGACCTAGTTCATGCATGGCACCATGAACACCGTTGTTTACATATATGGCCAGATCCTGCATAACAGTTATGGCTGACTGGCTAAACTATTATGAGTGAAGTAATAGAAATCCTACTTCAAGAAATGTCCATTTCTAGCACACCAATAGGCAGACAGTCAGTGAGGTGGAAGAATCTGAAAAGATCAATGGCTCACAAAACAGAACTTCAAAGTGAGTGGCACACGAGAGGTGTATTGAGATAAAGAAAAAGATAATGACTGGCCACTGCGTATAAGTCCTAAAGAAAGCAACAGACCAAAGCGGCGCCCCCCCCCCCCCCCCCCCCCCCCCCCCCGAAACCAAAAAAATAAATTAAATAAAAACATAAAAAACTGTCCCCTTTAAATCCTCTAAAGGCACCTTCTACAATTCTATTTACCATGCTTCTGCTCCATAAGAAAGAACATTACTTATGCAGGCTTAATGCACGTTTAGCTTTGTTTTTAGACTTGGGGCTGAAATAATTATATCTATTTGCTACCATATTTGCTTTTCTATTTCTCTGTTGGACTTCCACAATTAGGCTGCCATGTGTTTCCAGGTAGTTAGACTCTTTAGCTGTTTCATTGTTTTTATTTCTGGCTAGGACAGTTTCAATGTTTTTATTTCTGGCTAGGACAGTTTCAATGTTTTTATTTCTGGCTAGGACAGTTTCATTGTTTTTGCTGTTTCACAGATGCATGATAGCCCATAACTAACCATGCTGTTGCTACGAGGGGCGTTCAGAAAGTAATGCACCACATCATTTTTCTCAGGAGCTGTTTATTCAAAAAGCATGAAATTTATACACAATATACATGGATATGTCATGTAAACATCGGTATTATTCAACATAATCCCCATCAACTTGTACGGCTTTATGCCAGCGCGAAACAAGTGCATGTATTCCTAGCCCGTACCAGATTTTGTCTTGATCATGTAGCCGTTTCTTCGCTGCATGAATCACTCCTTCATCATCTTCAAACCTTGTCCCATGGAGTGCATCTTTAAGTGGACCAAATAGATGAAAATCAGAGGGTGCCAAATCAGGACTATAGGGTGGATGGGGTAGTACAGTCCAACCCAATTTGGTGATTGCTTCCCATGTTGCCAGACTTGTGTGAGGTCACGCATTGTCGTGAAGGAGAAGCAGGTCTGCTGGATTCTTGTGCGGCCAAACTCTGCGAAAACGTTGATTGAGTTTTTTCAATGTTTTAATGTAAGCTTGCGAATTGATTGTCTCTCCTCTTGGCATAACGTCCACAAGAATCACACCTTCAATGTCCCAAAAGACAGTGATCATGACCTTTCCAGCTGAAGGAATTGTCTTGAATGTCTTTCTTTGTGGTGATTGCAGATGATGCTACTCCACTGACTGTCTTTTTGTCTCAGGTTCAAAATGATGTGCCCAGGTTTCATCACCTGTAACGATCTTAGCCAAAAAGTTCTCTCCATCAGCATTGAAACACTCCAACAATTCAGAAGAAATTGCTTTCCTTTGCAATCGGTGGTCATTTGTGAGACTTCGAGGAACCCATCTTGCGCAAACCTTAGAAAATCCGAGAGTTTTTATAAATGCATTTGCCCTACCAATGCTGACTGACAGCTGTAAGGCCAATTGTTGAGTAGTGATTCCGCCTATCAGTAAGAACAATGCCCTCAGCGCATTTCAACATTTCTGCGTTGGTGGCTGTGGCAGGACGTCCACAGCGCGGCTGATCAAGCAGCTCCGTATCTCCACTTCCTGATTCTTTGATTCGGGACCCAAAGACGCAGCCATAGAGAATGCAGTCAGCGACCCATAGCTTGACTGCTTGCGTCAGGGTCAGCGAACCAGAGCTGACCAAGACTCTACTCCACCTCCACGTGGTGGTCCTGGAAACAGGCTGCATCACTGCAGTCTGGCTGAGAGAGTAGGGATCGAAGAGGGAAGGCAAACCTGGTCCCAAAAAATGCCGTGCTGAAGTCGGATGTGTTGGCCGAAAGGCGCAGATATCGCAGCTCCGCTGTAAACAGACACAACGCAACCAACGTTCTTTTCAGGACGAACGAGGAAGAAGAAGAAGAAGATTCTTTGATTCTCTGAACCCAGCAACTGACTGTACTCCTGTCGACTGCAAAACTTCCATACACATCGCATAGATGCTTGTGAATGTTCACAACAGTTTCCTTCTCTGCAACGAGAAATTCTATCACAATTCGCTGCTTATAACGCAAGTTGCTAACACGCTCCATTTCAACGGTTTAGGGCAGCCGTATTATTTGGCCAGTTGCGGTGCAATTTGGTGCACACAATTGGCACATGCCATATCTGAAGTGTGCAAAATTTCATGCTTCTATCTTCATTATTAGCTGAGAAAAATGATGTGGTGCATTAATTTCTGAACGCCCCTCGTATATATGTACAACATCATCAAGCCATGTAGAAAACTCAGTTTAAAAAAAAACAAAAACTGACAGGCAATATTATTTAACTACAAATTGCAAATAAAATATTTCCAATAATTTAATGGACTTCCTGTTATGATGATTCTGACAGCGCCCGAATGACTCTGTGGTTAAAGCACTTTGCTCTCAAGGGAAAGTTACTGGGTTCTGGGAGTGAAACTTAGTAGTGCCATGCTCCAGTCTACCCAGCTGTAAATGGTACCTCATCCTGCTCTTGAGTTACAGAAGGCAAAGGCAGAAGGAAACTGGTCACTCCACTTCATTAAACTGGACCTAGTATTGTGAAGTCTCTAACACTGCACACCCCTATGACAGTATCTGCTATGGGACTACCTTCACCATTAAATATTCTCAGATACAACAATTATTTGTGGTAAAGACTTTATTCTATCTAGGGTCTGAAACACTTGATCGACGGGGGGACTTCTTCTGATGATCAGATCGCTCTGTATAGAGTTTCCTATCATCTGTGGTAAAGACT
This sequence comes from Oreohelix idahoensis, assembly GCA_024509875.1. NCBI lineage: Eukaryota > Metazoa > Mollusca > Gastropoda > Stylommatophora > Oreohelicidae > Oreohelix > Oreohelix idahoensis. The sequence continues at coordinate 729,261 of JAMPIV010018683.1, read as the reverse complement.
TTATTCTATATGATCTATGATCTAAACACAGCACAACTCTGTAAACTAGTGACAACATGGTGCTAGACTGTCCCTTACCTTGCTGCGGGTGGCTAGAGATACAACGGTTAGATGTCGTAACTTTGTCAGCTGTTGTGGGTTAAGGTCAGGCAGCTGGGCTGTGCTAGCTGAAACACACGTACAAATGTATTTGAAATCCTTATATTTGATTTTCTCTTATTTCAATTTGTTTTTCAGGTTTAAAACTCATGGACAAATGAACTAGAGACACAAATGAACTAGAGACACAAATGAACTAGAGACACAAATGAACTAGAGACACAAATGAACTAGAGACACAAATGAACTAAAGACACAAATGAACTAGAGACACAAATGAACTAGAGACACAAATGAACTAGAGACACAAATGAACTAGAGACACAAATGAACTAGAGACACAAATGAACTAGAGACACAAATGAACTAGAGACACAAATGAAAGAGATGAAGAAGACATAGAAAGACCTTGACCTGATGACACAGAACAGGAAAGTTTGGTAAATGTTTTGAAGGCTTATGCTCCTGGGGGAGCTGAAGGTAATGGCTGAATGATGTTGTTGTTTAATGATGTTGTTTAATGATGTTGTTTAATGATGTTGTTTAATGCTGTTGTTTAATAATAATGTTTAATGATATTGTTTAATGATGTTGTTTAATGATGTTGTTTAATGATGTTGTTTAATGATGTTGTTTAATGATATTTAATGCTGTTGTTTAATGCTGTTGTTTAATGATGTTGTTTAATGATGTTGTTTAATGATGTTGTTTAATGCTGTTGTTTAATGCTGTTGTTTAATGATGTTGTTTAATGCTGTTGTTTAATGATGTTGTTTAATGATGTTGTTTAATGCTGTTGTTTAATGATGTTGTTTAATGATGATGTTTAATGATGTTGTTTAATGCTGTTGTTTAATGATGTTGTTTAATGATGTTGTTTAATGATGTTGTTTAATGAACTAGGTGACATTTCATCATCATCATCATCATCATTTACCTTTGTGCTTGTTACAGTGTCACCACTGCAGCTGGTTCCCTAACACAAAGCCTGCATTAAGCAGTCACATGATCTTGGTTACTATGGTAATTAGATGTATACCATAAGGTTACCAGCCCCCATATACCACCACATAACAGTTGCCTTGTACAACATACATGAGGATGTAGTAGTCCTACTGTTTCTTTAGGGGCCCCGGGAACTACAAGGGGCTCATTTAATATATGGCCAATAATACTTACTTACTTAGTCATTCCCCTTCTACCGTGAGGTGTAGAGGTTTGGAAGAGAGAGCGCCAGACCATTCTATCAGCTGTCTTCTTCCTGGCCTGGTTCCATTCTAGTCCTCGGTCCTTCAAAGATTGTCTAATGTTGTCCTCCCAGCGGACTCTGGGTCGTCCTGGAGGTCTGGATCCCTGGCTCTTTGTTTCCCATGCTTGTCGTGGTAGCCGATCTTCTCCCATTCTGCAGACATGGCCAAACCATCTTAGTTGGGACTGTTCTACTTGGGTCTGCAGGGGATGGGATTTTAGGCCTTGACGTATCATTTGGTTGCGGACCATGTCTCTTGTTACTTCAACCACCTTCCACAGATACCTCATTTCTGAGGTATGGATCTGGCTTTTGTGGGTTGTAGTCATTGCCCACGACTCGCATCCATATGTCAAGACTGGGACATAGGTGGAGCGGTATACAGCCATCTTCGTTTTCTTACCAACCTCTTTCTTGCTGAGGAATCCACGATTTATGGCCTGAAAAAGTCTCCCAGCCGCTGCTTTCCGAGTGGCCAACTCTTCTTTGATGCCTCCCTTTCGGTCTATAATCGTTCCGAGATATTTAAAGTGGTCGACCTGCTCCAGGACCTGTTCTCCCAACTTAATCTGATGTTTTCTTTCTTCTCGTGATATCACCATGGATTTTGTTTTAGAGCTGCTTATGACCATCCCTCTCTTCTCCAGCTCTTCCTTCCAGACTTGCAGGTTGGATTGGAGATGTGCCTCTGATTTAGCAATCAGGGCAACATCATCAGCAAATGCCAGCTCCGAAATATAGATCTGTCTCATCTTCCAGTACCCCACTGAATACTTTCTTGTTCTCTCCTTACATGCCTTGATGACATCGTCCATAAGGAGTATGAAGAGGTAAGGTGATAGGATATCACCTTGTCTTACACCACTGGTGGTCCTGAACTCTTCTGACATGGTTTGCTGTCCTCACATAATTTCGACAAGTCTTGTAGAAGCTCTGTATAGCATGAATCAGAGGTGCTGGAATGTTCTTCCTTGCCAAACAGTCCCAAAGTTTGCTCCAGGGGACCCTGTCAAACGCCGTTTCCAGATCTATGAAACAAAGATGGATCTCACTCTTATACTCAAGGGCCTTTTCACTCAGCTGTCTGAGTGTGAAGATTAGGTCTTGAGTACTTCGGTTTGCTCGGAATCCGCACTGGACCTCATCCAATTGTGGCTCAGCTAGGCGTCGGAGTCTCTGCTCTAGGATTCTAGAGTAGACCTTACCAGGGACACTGAGAAAGGGATATGCCTCTATGGTTTCCACATTGTCGATTGTCACCCTTTTTGAAAATTGGTGTTATGATGGCAATCTCCCAATCCTTTGGTATGGTCCTGTTGCACCATGCTGCCTGTAGGACCTTTAAGAGTAATAGGTCGCCTGATGCTCCCATGTACTTAACCATTTCTGGTGTTATACCATCATGCCCTGCTGCTTTGCCCATCTTGATTTTCTCTAGTGCTGCCCTCAGTTCTTCCATCTTTATGTCATCTTCACCATCATTGGTTTCCTCTTCTGTGTCAGTGGTTATCATTTCTGATGCTTCATCATGCTCACCATCCAGGAGTTCTGAGAAATATTCTTTCCATCTTTCCATTACTTCCTTCGGGGCAGTAAGCAATTTGCCTTGCTTGTCCTTTATAAATTTGAGAGGGCATTGTTTTTCTTTCCTCATGTTCTTTAGGGTCTTATAGAACAATTTCTGGTTTTCTTGTGCATCTTTTTCTAGCTTTTCTCCAAATTCTTCCCAGGACTTCTGTTTTGCTGCTAGCACTTTGTTCTTTGCTTCTGTTCTGAGTGTCACATATTCTCTATATTTTCCATTTGTCCTGTTGTGTTTTTAGCTCCTAAGTATTGTTTCCATGCCATTTTCTTCTCTCTTATTTTCTCTTTGACTTCCTCTGTCCACCAAGGTGTCCTCTTTCTCTGGTTCCCAAGTCGGACTTCACCGCATGCTTCTGCAGCAGCTGTCTTTATGATATCCTTGAATTTATTCCAGAGGGTTTCCAAGTCATCAGGTCGTTCTTCTGTGTTGCTCACTGCTGTAGCAATAAGCCCCTGATATCTGGTCTTAATTTCTGGCTCTCTCAGCTTGTAGGTCCTAATGCTCATTTCTCCTGCTCGTTTACTTGGTTTCTTGCGTGATGTTGGGCAGTTCCTAGGCTGAGCAACTCTTTCAGTTGTTCGTTTGACTGTTAGCAGGTAGTGATCACTTCCAATCTCTGGCCCCCTCCAGACTCTTGCATCTCGGACATATCTGAATGAGCTTCTCCGAACAATGGCATAGTCGATCACTGACTTCTCATTCTTGGTTGGTTCACATCTAGTGTATGCATGTATGCGCTTATGGGGGAACTTTGTGTTTGTAATGATCAGATTCTGCTCACTGCAGAATCTAAGGAGTCGCTTTCCATTGTCATTGAGAGTATCTTCTCCATATCTTCCGATAACTCCACCCCATCTAGCATGGTCATTTCCAACTCTGGCATTAAAATCTCCGAGCATAATAACTTCATCTAGGCAGTCATCCACTGTCCTTTGAAGCAGCTCGAAGAATTCCTCCTTGACCTCTGCTCTCTCATCCTCATTTGGCCCATACACTATGACCAGGTTGACTATGGTTTCTCCTTCTTTTAGTTTTACAACCATAATGCGCTCCGAGACAAAGTTCCATCCCTTGATACTATCTTTTTGATTTTGGGCCACAATGCAACCCACGCCCCCTTTAGCTCTTTCAGATATGGGTACACCACTGTAGAGCAACGTGTTGCCATCGAGATCCATGACTCCTTGTCCTTTTTTCTTCGTTTCCGTTATAGCCAGGATTTCTAGTTTTGCTTTCCTCATCTCTTCCACCAGCTCCTCTTCCTTCCCATTTATACTTCTTGTGTTCCAAGTTCCATAAGTCGTAGTCCGTAGTCCGTTCCAGTTCGTCGCCTTTAGAATCAGTCCGGTTTTCTCTCTTGTAGTTCGCGTAATCATGATTTAAAGCAAACAGGTGATTGGCCTGTTGTGCCTTTGCATGGTGGAGGGGCTGCCTCCTTACGGCCTCCATGCAGGCCGCCCTCCTCCTTTTTCATCCGGGCTTGGGACCGGCATTGGCGGAGTTGCCAATAATAAATAACGTTATATTTAAAATAAACATACTACGAGGGGGTCAGAGTGGCTAAGGGGTATGGCGTCTGCCTCGAGTTCTAGAGGTACCGGGTTTGATTCCCAGTTTAGGGAATATAATTTATGGAATATTTTTTTCAGAACCAGTGGTCCTAATGATGTCATACTCCCCCCTCTGGTCTCGTGGATAGTGAGATCGGATGCCTAGCCTTCTCGGATGAGAATCCCTCGGCAGTTGGAAATCGTAATGAGTAGGCCTAACAAGTTGCTGCCCTGGCATAGTTTAAAAATTTGAAACCTACCCACCACAGAAATATTTATAGAATGTGTGATTCCTATATACACACATTGGGATTCTCGCCGGTGCTATGAAGTTCATGCACTGTGCTGAGATCCTCCTTGTGTAATCTAAGGGAGGAGATCAGAGCACTGATGGAGTAGTCCATGTGCAATGAAGATAGTCCTTCAAATCAAACCAAACATACTACGGTCATTAACAGATAGCAAGTTAAAGTAAATTATATAAATTACCTCTTACAACACAAACATAGAAGGCAGCACACACCTTTATAATCTTTGTATGTCCCATATGCAAACACATTCAGTAACTGATACACAGACGCATAGGCTCCAGTAGCCAGCTGGAAAGAAAATGTGTTAACGATATCTATTCATAAATGTTCAAGATAAAAGTAACTAGAACCAGTAATGTCAATGACCATAGGGTGTTAACCTGGTAAAATTATTTGAGTAATACATAATGTAGAAAGGTTAATGTTTTTTTTATTATCTTTCTCACCTAGATGATGCTAATAATTATCTTTATCAGTCATTTTATGCTTACAATTATGTTAACCAATTTACATCTATAATAATGTGAATCAACCAGTTCATGCTTACAATTATTTGAATCAACCAGTCCATTCTTACAATTATTTGAATCAACCAATCCATTCTTACAATTATTTGAATCAACCAGTTCATACTTATAATCATCATTTTTGTAACTAAGATGAAGGGTATTGATGATAATGAATTATATTTATCCATTCCGTTTATGCTTTTAATTATCTTTATCCTCTAGTTTATGATTTAAATTTATCTTTATCATCCAGCTTATGTTTAAAATTATCTTTATCTTCCAGTTTATGCAAAAAATTATCTTTATTAACCAGTTTATGCTTAAAATTATCTTTATCATCCTGTTCATGCTAAAAATTATCTTTATCATCCACCTGATGCTTATCTATCCATTCATGCCGTAAAATTCATAACTGACTGCCCAACATAAACTTATAACAATATATGGATAAAAAAGTCTCACAAACAATTGAAAGGTAGATAGACAGAGCACCCAACAATAAGACAGTCGGGCAACATAGAAAGGAAGGCAATTGTTTTTGCAGCAAAGATTTTTTGAAAGACTCAGATCAACGTAAAGAACGAGGACAAACAGAAAAAAAGAGAAAAGAAATGTCCATAATGAAATGAAGGGACTTAAATTACTTCTTGCACATTGGGCAAATCCAGCAACTCTCCAAAGACGTAAACATTTGGGGCTCCCATTGCCTGGTTAAGGACACTTGCTGCTCCAGCTCCTTTAGCATCTTTTAAGAGTAGGAGATATGGCTCTACTGGATTAGCAGCTTTCTCTGTTGTCATGGCCACAACTCTAGATGAAACAAAGAAAGTTCTGAGTACCATAAGACAGCACAATTTTGTGTCTGACAAATATAGCAAATATTTATAATTTCATATTTTCTGCTTCACAGGACTGTACCAATGTTACACCAACATAATTACAAATATCAGGCATCTTCCCCAAATCTGAAACGTGTTGACACTTTGAGATGGTAGCATATTAATGTCAGAAGAGCGGTGTTTTAATAACTTTTACATCAGAGAAGCACTTCTATAAGAAGTAGAATCATGCAGCAATGCAGAAAAAGTTGATGGGATAGACAGTGATATCAGAATAAGAATACAAAAGGCTAGAGGAGTTTTCATTGCATTTGAGATAAAAAGAAATCAAGTCCAACTTAAAAAATCAGAATCTTCAATTTAAATGTCAAGTCAGTCTTACTGTGTGGCTCTGTCAAGTCAGTCTGACTGTGTGGCTCTGTCAAGTCTGTTGTATTGTATGACTCTGAAACATGAAAAACAAAAACAACCAAAAAACTAGACTACATAAATGGGTGCTTGTGTAGAACAGAAGAATTGAAGTGATATGACAGGATCACTAATATGGAACTGATGACAATAACCAGGCAAGTGTCAGTGGAACCAGGGATGAGAAAAGCTGGGTATGGATTGAACAGACACTGAGAAAACCTGTTGATAGCATTACAAGACAGTATATGTTCTGGAATCCCCAGGGTGAGAGAGATTGAGAGAGACCAAAGAAGAGATTAAGAGAGACCAAAGAAGAGATTGAGAGAGACCAAAGAAGAGATTGAGAGAGACCAAAGAAGAGATTGAGAGAGACCAAAGAAGAGATTGAGAGAGACCAAAGAAGAGATTGAGAGAGACCAAAGAAGAGATTGAGAGAGACCAAAGAAGAGATTGAGAGAGACCAAAGAAGAGATTGAGAGAGACCAAAGAAGAGATTGAGAGAGACCAAAGAAGAGACTGAGAGAGACCAAAGAACACATGAAGAAAAGAGAACCAGAGACAGACATGAAGATGATATGGACAGACTTCAAGCTGATGGCATGGGACAGGAAGACTTAGCACAGGTTTGTTGAAGGCCTATCCTCATTGGGAAGTTGAAAGGTGATGATAGTTTATTGTTGCTGTCACTAAAACTTGCTTTTTAATCTTAAAGTATCCAGGTAATCCAGTGAATAGGCCTATGGTGATATTTAGTTCATTTAGTGAACTGACACCACTTTTACTAGGGTCATTTAGGTTGAAACGAAGCAGAGTGTCTTATGTTCTTTGATGTCATATAAATATAGACGTCATTATGATTAAGGTTAGGGTTTAAGACTAACCCTTATTACTGCGTCTTTGAATTATTTTTTGAGGCCGTATCGAACACACGGTCCACTGTTATTTATTTCAACCGGTCGCTTACACAAACCACGGGACCTTAAGAAAAAAATTCAGGAATGCAGTAATAATGGATAAGGGTTAGATTTACAAATCATAAACCAAAGAGTAAACCGCAAACCTAATCCTAACGACGTGGGCGAATTATTTGGATGACATCGAACAGACGTCCCACTGCTGTTCATTTTAACCAGAGTAAAGTGAAAGAGACCAAAATGAAATGGTTCAGTAACAGCTGTCTCCTATTTTTTTTAATGCACTAAACTCCAGTTACATTTGAAACAATTTGCTCCCTTCACTGCGTTATTTCTGCCACCACTGCGAGTTTTACTAGGTACAGAAGTTTAATAAACTAAAACTCACTGAACGTCTTTTGTATTCCAACAAAAGTGTGAATAGCGTGAAAATACCACCGGATGTGATAACTTAAGTACGTTTTAGTTACCGAACTTGGTTAATAGAAAACCATCCTGGAATATTTAGTTCTTTCGTTCAAGGGAAGCAAAATGTATTTTGTTATGGTCTATAAATATTTATGTTCCTGGGGATTATGTCCCTTCTATTGTCAAACGTTTTTAAATCTTATGATAATTTTCATTAATTAATATTGGGATTGGCATAGCCTAATGGTAATTCCCGACTTACCGGAAGTCACAGGGGATGATCTGGTAGATCTGTAGGTGACGGAGGGGAAACGGGAAAGAATGCTACAGCTAGAGAAATTTCGAACTAACCCTAACCGGCCGCCATTTACAAGCGCGGCTATACCTAGTCTTGTAGATACTGTCGTGTTCCTACTTAAAACTTACGAGCTAGCTTTTATACATTCGCTTTAATAGTGAACTGCATGTGATAACAGAAGAGATTTTACTGGCAAATACATACCTATACTCCAGAGGATGTTCCTTTCTAATAGCTTGGATACCTTCACATGTTGGCATAGAAGGAAATGAAAGGGCGGATAAAGTATCTAAGAAAAGTAGAAATAATAGAAACCAAATAATGATAATAATGATGATAATAATGATGATAAAGATGACGATGATGATAATAATGGTTATGCTGATAATACTACTGATGATGATGATGGTGATATCTGATGACAGCGTATCATATAGCGATGATGATAATGATGGTGATGATAATGATGATGATTATGATGATGATAATGAGGAGGAGGAGGATAATATTAATGATACTGATTATAATGATGATGATAATGATGATAATAATGATGATTACAATGATGGTGATGATAATAGTGATAATAATGATAATGATGATGACGGCGATGATAATGATGATAATGATGATCGTGGTGATAATGTGATAATTATGATGCTGATGATAATAATGGTGGTGATATGGTCCTGATGGCAACTAATATAATGATAATGTTGATGATGATGACGATGATGATTAAGATGATAATAAATGATAATGATGATGATAATGATGACGATAATGGTGATGAGGAGAATAATAATAATGATGCTGATGATGTTGCTGATGGTGGTTATGTTAATAATGAGAATAATGATGATAATAGTGATAATGGTGATGATAATTGTGATGTTAATGAGGATGATAATGATTATAATTATGATGGAAACGATGATGATAATAATGATGATAATGCTGATGGTGATAATGTTACTGATGATGATGATGGTGATATGGTGATGATGGCGTGTCATATGGTGCTAATGATAATGATCGTGATGAAAATGATGATTATGATGGTAATAAATGATGAAGATGATGATAATGATGATGATGAAAACATAATAATAATGATGAAAATGGTTATAATAATGATAGTAATGATGATGATGGTGGCGATAATAATGATGATAATTATGATGATAATGATAATGATAATGGTGATAATAATGACGGCAAAGATGATGATAATGACGATAATAATGATGATGATGATAATGAAAATGATAGTGATGATAATAAAGGTGATAATAATGATGATAATAGTGATGATGATGATGAAGATGATGATGATGATAATGATGATGATTCTTATTATGATGATACTGATGATGATGATACTGATAATGATGATAATGGTGATGACGATGACATTTGTAGAAGATGGTTGAATGAACAAGGAAGGAGAAAGACAACTGGACAGTTTGAGCTAGTTACCAACTGACATCTTTGGCCAGTTATTCGTTTCAACATATCTCTTATAGACAGGTGAATAGCAGGCGCTTATACGGCAGAAAGATGGACGACAACTACGAGAGATAACAGAAAAGTGACAGAAGTGATGGGCAGGCCGCCAAATCGAACCAGGGATCATCCGAACAGATCCATCGCCTCGATGTCAATGATCATTAATGACTTATTTAGTCGTTCCTCTTCTACCCTGGTGTGTAGATGTTTGCCAGAGAGAGAGCACCAGACTTTACTATCGACTGTTTTCTTCCGTGCCTGGTTCCAATCTTGTCGTCGGTCCTTCAGAAATTGCCCAATCTTGTCCTCCCAGGTCGTCCTGAAGGTCTATATCTCTGGCTCTTAGTTTCCCCTACCTGTCATGGTAGCCGATCTTTTCCTATTCTGCAGACATGGCCAAACCATCGTAATTGGGACTGTTCTACTTGGGTCTGCAGGGGTTGGGTTTTTAGCCCACGATGTATAGTTTTTGCGGACCAGGTGATCTGTAATTGAGTCCATTAAATGTTGTGGTGAAGTGGTGGGATGTTATAAATATTTATAGGGGACTTAGTGTACTGACTGAGATCAGCTGTGAAGGTATATATATCTAACAAGAGTAGTGTATTATATATAATCTTACTTGCTGCCACATATGTATACCTCAGTCAGAATTATTCTGGAATAGTGTGATGACTACGTTATATGTCTAGGGTATGTGTATGATGAAGTGTAAGTCAAAACAACAACAGACAGATAAACAATTTAATTTATTCCACTACACTTGACAACACTGTGACACTCACATACATAAAACACTCTACAAGGATATCTTAAAGGAGTCACTGATAACTTTTCAAATAACAATATGTATTCATTGCTGTCATGAATGTATATGTGTCCTGATTCAAATACAAAGGGAACCAGGAATCACAATCAATTTTAATTACAAGTTATATGTACAGAATTTATTAATATGATTCTTGTAGTGACATATATTATTACTGGTATCCTATGTGTGTCAGTTGTGTAGTGTTAATATGAGGTAATACTGGTTTTGTTTTGTTCAAGCTCTGTTGGTATTTGTCATCATGACTTCAATAGTTTGTCTTTATTGGAACTAGTATTGGAGATGTTCTCAGTTCCTGATATTAAAACAATTTAATTCCCCTCTTAATGTTATTTTTACAATGTCATTTTAAGATGGGGGTACATAATGTTGAGCTCAGCTGGCCACATCAGCTTATCTTGCGTGATGGCGGCAGGAAAAGACTCCTCTGCTCGATTTCTACCCTGGGCTCTGGAGACACCTCACTGATAGCTAAATGGACCAAGGAGTATGCTGTCCGACTCTGGATTCAGCAAAGCTCTGACCAGGTGCTGCTCAATAACGTCAAGACCACGGTCCCTGAAAACAAGAAGGATGTACCTTCTACGTCATAACTAATTTATACTCTCTTTCTACACTGATCACAATACATCACAAACATTGAGTTCAGAGCGTTAGGCCAACTGTCAGCTTCATCTGAAATACTTTATACCAGTATTAACCTCCTTAATGGTTACTACGCCTCTGCACTTCCAGCATTATTTCTGTCTAATCAATAATCTAGGTGTCAGTGTACTGTTTGGCCATTCCATGCCGTTTTACTTTCCTCCGACACCTTCTGTTCAGGTTGGAGCATTATAGGCTTTACATCATGTTTGCTACTGAACTACACATATATACAGGCATAAATTAACAATTCACATTCAATTTTCATTAAAAGATACTGAATGTTTCAAGCTTACCACAATTCATGGGAATAAACACAGATACGTTGACTAGCAATGAATTCTGGCACAAATACTGGCACAAATTCCCATCTGCTTATGTTCCAGGCTTTTATTTAGCAAAAATATGAGCTGGCTTCAACGCACTGTTGCTTTATCAAGCTTATTTGAACTAGTGGTCTCGAACTAACGCTCCTAAGTGATTATATCAGCGAGTCTGGCCAATGGAGCCACGTTTCGACAAGTGTTTGAAAAAATTTTTACCTTCCTACGTCTCCCCTAACAACCAAGGATAGCATTTATAGTCCGACTAATCGTGTTTAGCCTTACATATCATTCCAGCCAATCAGTTCAAATGTAACTTGTGGCCCATTTCCCGTACAATGGTGGTTTAAAAAATCTACCACTGAGCGATTCTGATTTTGGGTGTTGTCTGACAGCACCATCATTTTATTTTGGCTATAACTTGTTAATTCCTAGACTATTTGCATAACACTTAACATATTCTTTGTCATCAAGCCCTAAGGAACCCAAATATACAAATTTAAAAGAGCTAAGTGGCTGCGTTCAAAATATGCAATTTCTTCTACCTCCTGTTTCGAAGATGTGCTGTCTGGGTACTGTAATGTTTTCAAACGTAAACCCATCTAATGTTATCTTTTCTAATAAGCGTTTCTCAGGATTTTAAAACCTAACTCTGGGAAGGGTAGTGAATTTTATCACTGTCGATTTGAAATAAAGTTAGTGCATGTGGCCTTACACGCGTGATAGTAGTAATTGTGTATCGCGTTACGCTTGTTGGGGTGGCATTAATAGCGAGACGCGTGTTTAATTTTGCATGCGTTCCTGATTTTCAGCCCTCCCTTCTTTCTATTTGAGTCCATCTGTTCGTTCGTTTTGGTAACGTAGTGTAATTAATGTTAGGATTAATTTAGGTCATTACGCAGTGTGCCTCTCAATGTTTTTCTTAGAAATGCAATACCCGTTTTAATGTGTTGTGGAAACGCTTGTATTTATGCAGTGGCTTATATTTAACGTGGAAACGTTACAATTTGCAGACGAAGCATAAAACAAAGGGGATTTCGAGTACATTCTTTGTGACAGCACTGTTATTTTACCATTGCTCTTTTCTTTATTAGAATTTATTTGTTAGGCTTTATATTTACCTGATAATTTATATATGTGGATTAGAATATTTCACGACAAATGTCCAGATCGCTCAAGTGTCCTATATTCCAAAATTTCGTATAGTGTCGTGAAAAATCGGTTACACTTGACATGAAATGGTCGGTTACACTTGACATGAAATGGTCGGTTACACTTGACATGAAATGGTCGGTTACACTTGACATGAAATGGTCGGTTACACTTGACATGAAAGGGTCGGTTACACTTGACATGAAATGGTCGGTTACACTTGACGTGAAATGGTCGGTTACACTTGACATGAAATGGTCGGTTACACTTGACGTGAAATGGTCGGTTACACTTGACATGAAATGGTCGGTTACACTTGACATGAAATGGTCGGTTACACACGTGACTGTCGGTTATTAGTCAGAGTATACGTTTCTGATTTCTTCTTCTTTGATCCTTAGCCCCTGACTGACAAATTAGTCAGTGGCGTTCACGCCTTGTGGCGTCTTAAAGGGCAGCAGCAAACTGCCCCCATTTTGCTCGTTTGGTGGCCATCCTTTGTGCCGTACCCCAACTCTGGTTCATGCTTTGCATCTCGGCCTTCATTGTTCTCCGCCAGGTTGTCTTTGGTCTGCTTGTCTTTCGTCGTCCTTATGGGATTCATAGCATAGCAGTTCTGGTGATGGTGTCAGGGTGCCTTCTAAGGACATGGCCAACCCAGTTCCAGCGTCTGCCCCCAGTGATGGTGTGCATGCTTTTTGACTGTACCATGTAAGCAGTTCCTGGTTGAAGATGGTATTCGGCCAAATAATGCGAAGAATTTTCCTTAGGCAGGTTGTGTGGAATGAGGATAATTTGGCCATTTCCTGTTACTCTCCAGCACTTCACGCCACACAAACTCTCCAGCACTCCACGCCATACAAACTCCAGCACTCCACGCCACACAAACTCTCCAGCACTCCACGCCACACAAACTCTCCAGCACTCCACGCCACACAAACTCTCCAGCACTCCACGCCACACAAACTCTCCAGCACTCCACGCCACACAAACTCTCCAGCACTCCACGCCACACAAACTCTCCAGCACTCCACGCCACACAAACTCTCCAGCACTCCACGCCACACAAACTCTCCAGCACTCCACGCCACACAAACTCTCCAGCACTCCACGCCACACAAACTCTCCAGCACTCCACGCCACACAAAAGTACAGAAAGTACGCAACTCTCGTATAATCTTAATTTGGTGTTTGTGCTGTACTGAGAAGATTTCGAAATGTTGTTTAGATTTGCAAAGTCTGTTCTGGCTTTATTCATTCTGTTACTGATGTCTTTGCTTGTTCCGCCGTCTGGTGTTACTATGCGTCGTAGATATGTAAATGTAAATGTTTGTTCCAGCTATTGGTTCCTTATTTTTAAGGGCTCAATCTTATTACATTGACTGTCATGACCTCTGCCTTCTTCGGGTTGATGTTCAGTCCCACTTGTTGGCTATGTTTATTCAGTCTATCTGTTTTTTCTTGAATGTAAGTTCCTGATGTATAGTGCTAATATTCTGTCAAAACAGTAATAATAACAGGAAGTTACACAGAGCATTACAACAGGAAGCAATCTGATCATCAGAAGTGGTCGCCCATCTTGTAAGCGCTCCTTCCTCTTAACGTTTTGACGCTGTAGGGGGTGGGCCCGCTTGGGTCATGCCTCCCACATGTCATCCGTCTTTCTATTTGTTGCACAGTCTGCACTGTGAATTGCACTAATTCCAAACCTTGTTTGCAGTTGCTAAACTGGCCCTTCACTCCTGGTTTTATTTATTCTGCCAGCAAGAGGCGATCATAAAAGAAAAATTGTATTGTACATAAACTGACTGTCCTGAATTCTGTTGTCAGTTTCGATTGTTGCACAGTCAGCACGAAGCATTTTTTTTTTTTTGGGAGACGGGATTGGGGGAAGGGGGGGGGGGGAGCGATACGTCAAGTCGTTTGAGTGCCATTCTCCATGTCTCGCCCTTCAAGCCAAATTGTTCCAGTTGAACATATACTGAGGCAGCCAGAAGATTTTTAGCGCCAATTTCTTCAGCTATGAATTTTACTGCAAACCCCTAACATTTCAATTCCACGACCAGGTAAAAATATTATCCATTGTGAAAGCATGCTGCTCACGTCGTCAAGCTTTAAATCTTGCTGTCTGCTCAATCATTGTAATCTGATGTGCTGACGGGGAGAGCAGCACTGTATCTGGACGTTTCTGAGATTTTCATTCAGTGGCGTAATTAACAATCCTGGGGGGCCCAGCACCGAGTGGGCCGGGAAAGTAATGGGAGGACCCTCGCCTGTTTATATATACCATTTTAATTATCTTTGTTTCTGTGTTTAAACGGTGTAGCGTGTCCCAGTTCCTGTGTTTAAACGGTGTAGCGTGTCCCAGTTTCTGTGTTTAAACAGTGTAGCGTGTCCCTGTTTCTGTGTTTAAACGGTGTAGCGTGTCCCAGTTTCTGTGTTTAAACGGTGTAGCGTGTCCCAGTTTCTGTGTTTAAACGGTGTAGCGTGTCCCAGTTTCTGTGTTTAAACGGTGTAGCGTGTCCCAGTTTCTGTGTTTAAACGGTGTAGCGTGTCCCAATTTCTGTGTTTAAACGGTGTAGCGTGTCCCAGTTTCTGTGTTTAAACGATGTAGCGTGTCCCAGTTTCTGTGTTTAAACGGTGTAGTGTGTCCCTGTTTCTGTGTTTAAATGGTGTAGCGTGTCCATGTTTCTGTGTTTAAACGGTGTAGCGTGTCCCTGTTTCTGGGGACGGTAATGAAAGGGTTAAAGAAGACTTGGAAAGATTTTGTGCGAATGGCACGGGATAGGAGGGACCTGGTAGACATTTACTGAAGGTATATAGTCCTTGGGGAGCTAGAGGGTAATGGTGATGATGATGATCATAATGTTGATAGTAAAGATGATGATGATCATAATGTTGATAGTAAAGATGATGATGATGATCATAATGTTTACAGTAAAGATGATGATGACGTAAGTAGCTACATCCTTTATACTGATTTATTACATACTAATTATAGTTGTTGAGCCCATTATATGATGGCGGCTTCAATCTGTGCCCGGGAGCCTTTTTGACTGTAGTCAATCCACTGCTTTCATTACATATTGAAACTAGAGATGGCTACTGTGTGTATGTGTCGAAACAATACTTCGAAACAGCATCGAGTCCGAAAGATTCGACACACAGCCTGCTTGTTGTTTCGACACAGTTTCAGTTCCTGTCTGTCTCGCTGTTTTGCAAAGACACACTGTCTCACCTTCCTTGGGCCTTTCTAAAATTTGAATCAACCGTTCGGAACATTAGTATGGAATATCAAACATGTCATATTTTTCAGGGATGTGTTATGATGACTTGATTTTACAAGTGATATTATTTTTGCTGAGAAGTTATAGACACTGGAAATTGTGTCAGTGCTGCAGTTGTCAATGTTTTAGGCACTATGTTAAAGTTGAAAGTGTCCGTGTGTTCGTATAAATGTAATGGACACTTTATTAGCTCTGCTGATATCTGTGTACTTGGTGTGGATTTGAATCATTGTCTACCAAAACTAGCTTACTCTAGTTTGATATCATGTGTTATTATTACTGTTATTATTATTGTTGTTTTTTTATTATTTTCACATATACTGCAGCTATCATCATATCTCCGTTTTATTTCATCATAATGAAGACTTGTGTAAAAATATTGAATTGTGGTCACACGAAATGCCATAGATTTTCACACACGACAGCAGCGCGCAAGTAACAACAGTTCATGTATAGTAATGTATACTGTCTATTAGAGACTTCTTTCTCCCCGATACCGGCAATAGTGCCGTTGTGCCGACACACTGTTTCGACACAGTTTAAATCACTGAGCCGACTGTCTCGAAACAGCGGAGTGTGTCGATTTGCCCACCTCTAATTGAAACTATTCATTCATGTAACACTGCGAAAATTAGTAGGCAGAGCTGAATGTAAAACACAATAAATATTAGATTTGGATACATACCTCGTGAAGTTGCCCAGGTTCAAACCTTATCTCAACAATGTCTGCTTGTCATATCTGCACTTAAACCATTCTCAAATTAAACCTGTTCAAGTTTCTCTACTCTTTAAGGTATATTCAGACTTTTAAAATATATACGAACTCTTTCAATCGTACCGTTCCCGACATTGATTGGCCTGCAGTCGCGAGCTTTGTAAGTAGCAATTGTCCGATCAATTTTCAATTTGTTTTATTTACTAAGTTTAGATGTCTTTGAAGAAAAGGATGTGGAAATGCTTGGTGTGCTGTTAATAGCTTTCCCTTTATTATCTACGACGTTGTGGTGCAATCCAAATAGATGATTACAAATAATATATATTTTTTTCTTCTTTGGTTGACACAGGATGCGCTGTTTACTATTTTTGTTGATTAACTGGACCTATCACGGCAGACTCAAATACTATCAGTTTAATAAATCAAACATCGTAGAGAATGGCGTTTGTGTAATGTGAGGAAGACTGTACCCTTCAAGAATGTTGACTGCCTGAGAGTAGCAAACTGACAGTGTGGAAATAAGCCTTAGACAGACTTCTCCAAGTACCCTGCCTGGTGACGCAGGCGATAATTTCTCTCCACAACTTCCTGTATCCAGTAATATTTATCAATTCTATGATTGACATCTTTCCATGCCATTAGGTCAAACTGCCCATTATCTTCTCTATGTGTCGTCTGTTATCTCTTATTCTTTCAATCTTTCCTGTTATCACAATATATTCCAATTTCTTCTTATCATAACATGCTATGACAGAATAACCTCGAACGTCACATTTACCTGTGCCATCCTATAATTCATTCTGTGCTCTTCACATTAGTTTTTCTCACATCTGACAGCATTTGGTATTTTCGATTCTTTGTTTGCAATGCCTGTACTCAATTCTTGTAATGTCTGGACTTTGGCGACCATCTTTTGCTGATTAGGGTAATCAATCCTTTTCGTATGAACCCATATTGACATCTAGGATCGGCACAGAGAAGTGCGGTTTACTAATGTGTAACACATTTCCCTGCCAGACTGTGCAAGAGTGCGGCCGATTAATAAGTAAACAACCTTGGGATGACCACATTCTGGAATGAGAAGTTTCTCTAGTCCAGCCTATCAATACGACTATAATTTAGTACAAGACAATCTTATACCTAAATATATCTGTAAATATATTCTTAACTACACATACAAACACACACACACACACACAGTTATGTGACAACACGACACACAAGCGTGAACAAACTATGGTTAATTGGGTATGGGTCTGACCAACACACAAAGGTAAGTTCTTTGGTTGTTTATTATCATTAAACTTGACAACATCGAATATCTAAAGAAAGATCAAATAAAATTCAGAATTTCATATATAGAAAGATAACAGCCCTCCCCCTTATTGAGAAAAAAAACCCAACAAGTTAATAACCCCAAAGATCAAAGGCTAGCACTATGTTACAGAATAGACAGTCAAGAAAAGAACAAAGTTCCTACTAAAGGCTATCCAGCAAATAAACAATATTTAAGCAGAATCCAGATAATACAATTTGTCCTGTAATAAAGAAAATATTCACTCCCTCTGACATACGTGGCCACTAAATCACGCTTGCCCTTTTCTTGGTGAAGAAATCTCTTAGACATACAATGCCTGAATATATATAGATTTTCCAGTGTTTTTATCTTCCAAATTGGCCCCGGTCCCTCCTGTAATAATTAAATTTTATAAGGGAAACGCCTAATTTGGTGGTTGATTCCTGGGTAGACAAATGTCACTTCGAATAGTTAATGCAGCAAAACCGCGATTTTGTATTCACAGTAAACAGTAGAAAAATACTCCCAGTATAGGGAAACATCTGGTTGCTAAAAAACTGTTAATTATGGTGATGATTGTAAATGCTATCGGCTGGCTCTGTGGTGAGTGACGATTTTGAAACAGCGTAACTTGCTGGATAAATCCGCTGATACGACTGTCAAAAGTCAGATAGTAATGTTATTTGTGTTACGCCACAGTGGGCTGATAAAATTGAACAAATATCTGGGTATTGATAAGTCCAGTTAACTTTACTATTTAAAATGTTAATTTGTCTCTTTGGCCAATCCTGTTCACAACTGAACTTGGGGACGCGTAAGCCAAGAAGAAGACAACATTAATCAATCAGTAGATGAAGAAAAAGGACCAAAATAGACCGCTGGTCGCCCTTTGATCAGGTCTGCGAGGAATAAAGAACATTTATGAAAAAAAATGCTACTATTCTATATAACTACATCTATGTACACGGAAGCGGACAAGACGATCTCTTATCCTCTCCGTCAGTCCTAATTAAATTTAAAAGGCACACGGTGTCTTTAGCCTATCATATCGCGCGCCGCTTAACGAGTGCAGGTTTGGTTGAGGCATGTAGCCTTTCCCCTCCCGCCCCGGTCAACGATCGGCGTACAATGTCAATTATTAGTTAATTATCCATACGCGCACTTAACAAATATCGCCTGTCATTAATAGCTATTAGAATGTCGGCGTCGGTGGGTCGTCATATGGTATTTAAATAACAGTCACTTACTAAAATTACACAAAATGAAATATAACGTGAATTCTATGGTCCACTATCAGAGAATCCCTACTGTCATTGAGGAACCTGTTAAAAGTCTTGACAGGGTGTACAATGCCTCATTAAAAGACTCGAAGGTAGTGCAACAGACAATAGAAATGGCAGGCAGAAGGCTACAGATCATAGACCAAAGCAGACTCCTGGGAAAATTCAAACTGTGGTGCCTCCAGTTCATGTAGATACCGAAGTTGCTGTGGCCCCTGCTTATATATGAAATAAGCACAAGTACAGTGGAAGCTATAGAGCAGAAGGTCAACAAGTTCATGAGGAAATGGCTAGGGGTACCACCAGGTCTGTCAGATGTAGTATTGTACTGCAACAAGTCAAAACTTCTGCTTCCCTTCAAGTCAGTTGTTGAAGAGTACAAAGTTGGAAAGGCAAGGCTTGCAATGATGCTACGCGAGTCAGCAGATGACGTGGATAAGTCCATTAAGCCCACACTGAAACAGGAAGAAAGTGGAGAGTGGAAGAAGCTGTTGATGCTGCCCAAGAGTCGCTCAAACTGAGGGAGGTAATCGGATACACACAAACGAATAGACGGGGATTTGGTCATGGAGACATCCGCTGGTGGTCCAAAGCATCAAGCAGGGAGCGCAGAGACATGGTAGTTCAGGAGATACAAGGAGCTGGGAATGATAAGAGGTTGCAAAAAGCAGTGCAGCAGGTCCAACAAGGCCAATGGACTACATGGGAAGGAGCCCTGCAGAGGTCCTTGACATGGAATGATATATGGCATATGGCACCTCTTAGGCTCAGCTTCGTTGTTAGATCAATGTATGACCTGCTGCCGTCGGCCACCAACCTTGTGAAATGGGGAAAGTCGGATGATGAGCAGTGCCCCCTGTGCCAGGGGAGGCAGACACTTGAACACGTGCTCTCAGCGTGTAAGGTGTCATTAGGGCAAGGGCGATACAATTGGCGCCACAACAAATTGCTAAATGAGCTTGCTGCGACAATAGACCTGGCAAGGATGAAGGCGAATAGCACAGCCAGGCTGAGCACCACAAATACACACTTTCTGAGGGCAGGAATGGCAGCACACCCCAAACCGAGTAAACCAGGTTGCAGTTTACCATCTCTTCTTGACTGTGCAAACGACTGGGAGATGGCGGTAGACCTACCTGGACGAGGGGCATATCCAGAGAGTATCAGAAAATCACGGAGACGACCGGATATAGTGCTTCATTCTTCAATATCGCTTCAGGTTATACTGATTGAACTGACCGTGCCATTTGAATCCAGATTGGACGAGCAACATTCATTCAAAGCGGCCAAGTATAATGATCTGGCCGCGCATCTGAGACACGATGGGTTCACTGCAAGGGTCATGGCTGTTGAGGTGGGCGCAAAAGGGCTCGTGGCTGCATCAGTGTATGATTTATTGAAACTGTTGGGGGCTGAGGGGGCAGTCGAGAACAAGGGCACTGAAGAGGCTTAGTGAAACTGCCGAAAAGGCATCGTGCTGGCTGTGGAACAACCGCAATGGGCTATGGAAAGCGTGACAGTAAACTCGGCGGTACAGAAAACACCAGGAATTTTTCTAAGTCCACAGTACGTTGGGCTTTTCATTGTACTGATAAAATGGTTGTGACTGACGAGCAACAGGCGGTGTATATTATAAGAGGTGTTAGGCACAGAATTTCAGTTGCTAGTGCGCAGTGGCTAGCCTCGTCGGCTTCGCGCTGGTGTGTCCGTGTCTGTCCCTAGTTGTGTGCGACGGAACGAACGGAGTAATTTGTCTTCTCTTTGTTACTTTCACGATTGCTTCCAAGGCTGGCGGAGTTGTGGATTTTAAAGTTGCTACCAAAGTGAAATGGGTTCATTTTCGATACAAGGCAACAGAAGGCTGAGACACTTGGGAGTCATGACCCAAGTGGGCCCGGCCCCTTAGAGTGTAAAGGAGTATACTGTACCGAAACACTTGTCCGATGGGGGGACCACTTCTGATGATCAGATTGCCTCCTGTTGTATCGCTCTGTAAAGAGTTTCCTATCATCTCGCCTTGCATATTAATATCAGTCAGCTAAACGTATCTTCTTGGGTGAGAAAGCGGGAGATGGGAGTTACATTATAATTGCACATCTGGTTTAAAAAAATAGCTACGCGTTATTTATTTCACTAGTTCTAACAGCTAGAAAACCACAGTGAATTTAAGATGATAAAACTTAGCACATTAAATCACGTAAATGCTAATTTCTATTACCACAAATCAGAAATGAAAATCCCCACGAAATGCTATTAACACATCTACCACAATGGTTCTAGACTACGTGTTTAGACTTTCCAAAATTCTGAGCAACAAATGATAACTGGTTTGGGGAGCCACAGTTTATATACATTATTGTCTCTCTGATCTATAGATGACGTTACTTTTCACACTATAGCGCATAGCAGAAAATCAGGAGACTACGTTTTCTCAGATAAAAGGTTTTTCACGGTCGCTCTGTCGGCGTTGCTAATCGACAACAGAGACTTGGAACCATGTAACGGGTTTCTTTCCGAGATTTTCCCAGTTTCTGAAGATCAAAGATATGTCTCCCCCTGTATATACGAACATCAAAGGGTCCCTCGGGAAAATATTTCTGCCCGAGCGTCTCACTTCAAAAAGGCCGGTGTTATCCCAGGTGCGTCTGTCTGATATCCGATGATTGACAGATCAGCTCGCGTGAGAAACTCAGGTAAACAAACCAGGTTCGCTCCATATTATGACTGGCAGGTCGCGGAAGTTGGTAAACTTTCCGTTTGTTTACGTCTCAAGGAAAAGAGGCGTGGATTAAAATGAGTAAACGCAGGCAGAAAAATGCTTGACTTTTACTAGCAAATCATAGAACGCTAACGGGATTTCAAGGCTGTCAGATACTGTAGGCTATATTTCCATTATACGTCACACCTTGTCATATAGTAGCAATCTGGATATTGGCCGAATGTTGCCTTATAATTTAGCGCATTGCGAGTTTACCGCACTGTGAATTTCAACTCGTCAAGAAGATAGCTAGACAAGCCAGAATAAGGAATAGAATCAGGATTCAACTTTAAAGGAATGGACAACGTGTTTGAGCATCTTGTGGACTTATATCCCAGAAAAACTTTACCTTCATTAAT
Source organism: Oreohelix idahoensis (assembly GCA_024509875.1). Classification (NCBI taxonomy): domain Eukaryota; kingdom Metazoa; phylum Mollusca; class Gastropoda; order Stylommatophora; family Oreohelicidae; genus Oreohelix; species Oreohelix idahoensis. The sequence continues at coordinate 706,934 of JAMPIV010018683.1, read as the reverse complement.
ACTGAAAGCCGGGGAATACTAGGAACATGAACATAGTGAGATTCTATTTGCAAAATAATACCCCAGACCAAGTGTAAGAGGCATCTTAACCAAGTTGCCGTAATTATTTCTCTGAGCCAGAAGTCGATATTCCCAAAGATATTTGGGGTGAGTTGTACATTTTAAATTCTATAGATTGCATTATTAACATGTGAAAATTGCTATCGGATTTCCAAGTCATACGAGGCAACCTCAGCATATAGAATGCTGATTTCATGAACCACCACTGTAAGAGCTGGTGACTGCTTTCTGCGGGTATCTTATAGAGAACCAAAAGCAGAGGTAGTCTCAAGTTCCATATGGAGCAGGGAGTGGATGATGATAGAAATTATGTACATAATTATTATATTAACCTTTTTAACCAGTACAAATGTAAATGTAAACATGTTCAATATAAATGTAATGAATGTTTCCGTTCACTGGTATTAACATTAATGCTCAGAGAGGGTAAAGGTCTGAGGCAGATGAGATAGTGAAATGAAAAAAATGGGGGCGTGGACACCTGATTGTGTGTCAGGAAACCCAGTACTCAGGGGGGTATTTGTTGCTCTTTTATTTCACGATACTAGTCAGTGGTACCAATTGGTGGTGCTGTCTGTGGAACAAGTTAGTGGTATAAGTGGCCTGCAGTCAAAGCTAGACACCTACAGCAGACGGGTCTTAACAGACGCAGAACCATCTTCGTAATTACTCCACGATACTACGAGGAACGTTTAGTAGCCACCAGACTTGACCGCTGACGAGTGAACCTGATCATAACCTGCAAAGAACAAGCCCCGCTGCAGCAGAAATCAAGCGACATCTTACTGGCAGCTAAGTGCCCATTTAAGGCTGCCACATGAAATTGAATCAGAAAGACATTTTCTAATAAGAACATTACATATGAAGACATTTTAAAGACTCTATCTAAATTCACTCCACCCTTATTTATTTTACAATTGTTAACGATAACTGACTATTACATTTTGTTATCTGTAAATATACACATTTATAGTTGATTTAGTCAAGGATGAATCTGTAGAAATACAGGGCCCCGGAAGAGTATAAAGCTTCTTCCTATTGCGGAAAATGATGTCTCAACCCGATATATACGGGGAAAAATCAATGCCGCAGTTATATACGATTTAGTTTACCTTCTCATTTTAGGGAGGAAATATGTCTTCCTCGGGGATCCTTTGCAGAAACCCAGGTCGACACGAGAGAGAGAGAGAGACAGAGACAGAGACAGAGACAGAGAGAAAGAACACAGGACACGCCCAGGGTCTTATCTCTAATCAGCGAGAATATTTCGGAGCTGAAGCAGGCACAAAGGGCCGATAAAACCCTCAAGCCTTGCTTTTCCAGGTTGTAAGGCAATTACTCCCATACTCCTCAGGGAGCATATTACAGGGAGGAAGGTTTGGTTTATAGACTGGTGGAGGACAAGAGACAATTAGTTGTCACACTCCCCCATCGCACCCGGCTAATGCAGGAAATGCATTTAACCATGCCCCATTCCATTAAAAGTTCATACGCCCTGGTAAAACAGGTCTCCTTAAACTACTTCTGGCCAGGTTTGCGACACGATATTCAACAGTTTGTGCGAGATTGCTCTATTCGCCATAGCTTGGACAACCAGAAGGACGAAACTACGAAGAGTTTGAGCAGAGTATCCAGCACTCAGCATTGGATAGCTCGTACCTCAACTCGTCATTTCTATGTAGTAAAGCAGAGTTACCACAAGCGCAGGTGGAAGACATTACCTTAGCGCCGATCTCTGACCAGAGTCAGATCAAGATAACCCATGCTTCAGCTGGAACTTTCCACAAAAAAGATGGGATTATTTATCGACGGACGAGGCGGGGAAGACAACTTGCAGTGCCTCTCACCGTAAGACCCTCCGTTATGAAAGCGACTCACATGTCCACATCGGGAGAACATGTTTCAGTGGGAAACTCGATGAGTAACCTTAAAGAGCCTTACTTTTGTCCTGAGCGGTGGGCAGATGTCCGTCAGTACGTGCAAAGCGGTACACACTGCCAAGCGAGCAATTCAGTAACTCGCGCCGAGATAAGGGAAGAGAGGAAAACTCTACGAGAAAGAGAGAACCCAGTGCACAATAAAACCTCGGAGAAGTGACCGTCCTAAAGCTGGATAGTCTACAAATATCTTAGGACAGGGAGTGTGTCACGAGATGGATTTGGGGCAACCCCTTCTCGATCTCTCTTTCACTCCAGCAGTACTCATTTCAATTATTGTACTGATTATTTACGTGCTTTTCCATGGTCAGAACTTTTTTCTTTCTCTGCACTGTAGCAGATGTTTTGTATTTTCCTTCTTACACTCCTCTCAGGGATACGTCGTCATGTCTGTTTGTTACCCATTTCTCCCTGCTTTGCAAGGAGCAAGGAGAGTAGCCGACATCAGACTACAGATTAGCCTTACAAATCGCCAGCGTATTTGCTAATCGCTGATAAGGCCAGGGTGCGCGGCAGATAAGAGATTACTTGTCTGGGTGACACCTTATGGACAGACAGGACTGACAAGATTACTTTAGATAAAGTAATAAGATGTTACATCTTACACACATTGCTGAGAGAGTTTACCAATGTGTTTGTGAGTTTGTACACAAGGCATCGGATGTTTGATTGCCATATATGGGAGACGTGACTTTTGCATCACGAGCAAATTTATTCCATGTCGGAATATTTTGAAATTAACCCACCCAACAAGCATGTTTGAAATGATTGGAGCCCTGAGTAGCTTCATAACAAACAGATGCGGGGATAGGACAGGCAATATAACGTGACCTTTTTTAAGTTTTAAGACACTGTAAAAATTCACTGTGAGAAATCGCTTGCAAAGACGACACAACCAGAACTTGCCAAAAGTTAGAATTCAGAATTCCATTTTATCAGGCCGGACTTTTTCTTGGAGAATCTTGACGGACTTACAAAACAGCCCAGGAAATCGCTATCTTTTAACAAGGAAACCGAGACTGAGGAAACTGAACACACGGAGTCGTAGAGGGAATTATCTTATAAAAGTAACGACCCCCAAGATCATGTGTAAGAGGCCTAATCAAGTGCCTTAACTTTATTCATCTGAGCAAAAAGTCTGTGAGCCAGGATTGGCGTAAGTTGACATTTTACATTCTATATTTTTCACTACTAACTTGTGAACTAATATGTATATATTCCCATGTGAATATTAAAGAGTGAAATTCGCTAGTGGATGTCCAAGTCATTTGAGGCTGGCAACCTCAGCGTATAGAATGATGATTTCATGAACCACCACTGCAAGGGCTGGTGACTGCTTATTGCTAGTTTCTTTAAGAGAACTAAAAGCCTAAGTAGTCCCAAGTTCCATATGGAGCAGGGAAGGAAAGATGAAAGAAATTATGTACATTCTAAGTATAATATTTACATTTTCAAACCAGTGTAAATGTCTGTGTAAACATATTCACTTTGCAATTAACGAAAGTTTCAAACTTTTCAACAAGTGTAGATATAAATGAAAAGATATTCAATTTATACTGGGAACACTTGTCAGTCAGTGGAGATGTAAATATAAACATATTCTATCTGTACTATTAACCTTTTCATTTAAATGTAAAATAAAGATAAAGCTATTCAATTTCAATGTAAAGAAAGTTTTCTCTCGAGGGATTAAGTTTAATTATCATCGAGTGTAAAGTCTGAGTAGATGGGATGGTGGAATAAGAGAAAGGGAACACATAAGTATGTGTCGGGAAACGCAACACTCAGGAGAGCGTTCGTTTCTATTCATAGTTGTTGGTGGTGGTACCAGTTGAGGATACTATCTCTGCAACAAGAAGGGAATAGTAGCCTGAGCTTTAAGACGAGGGATCAACGTTGTAGACACTCCCTGACACTTCTGGGGACGTTCTACGCCCTACATCACTGAACAGGGACTAGCATTATCAGTAATCAGTCTACCGAGAACCAACCCATCAGCGGGAGCAGAACCTATCAGTGGCAGATAAGTGAAACCTATAAGCTGCCACGTGAACTCCTTTAAAAACTAACTTCCCATCACAACAGTGATGATTCACTTTTTTATAAATTATTATTCAAATTGTCTAAAACCTTGTTAAAACTAAATGATTATTAAATTTGTTATTTGTAGTTATACAAATTTAACTTCATTTTACATGTACTGCATGTTTGTCTCAGTCAGTTTACTAAATGCACTCTATACCAGAATAATAAGAATTCCAATGAATAAATCAAGGTGGGGGCTTGACGAGCTAAAATTTTTATTTGCTTAATTCTTCACAAAAGTTGTCGGCAGACCCTAGAGTTAACGTGCTCAGTCAATGCAGCATTGTTCTAGTTTATCTAAATATCTTGTGCCAACTCATTTGAGATAGAAGCGTCATTATTCTTCCATCTACAACTCTGCCAAGAGTAATCTTGTGCGAAGGTAGTCATCTTTGAAGGCCCATAGTAGATACTCTAGAGTTTTGGTCACTGTTGGACCACTACTGCAAAGGGAGTAAATCCCGTGATGCATGCCCAAAGAAACATGAGGAAGACGGAGAACGAGAAATCTCTAATTTTAGGAGAATAAGAAACCTTGACAATCGTACCAAAAGACTTTTTTTTGTCTCTAGAAACTTCGCACGAGTACAAATATTTTGAATATAGTTACGGACCTTCCACCATCCCCAACTCTCTAGGAACCTACAATCATTATGGATATAGTTTCGATCTTCTCACCATCCCCAACTCTCTAGGAGCATACAATTATTTTGGATATAGTTTCGGTTTTCCCACCATCCCAAACTCTCTAGACACATAACATTACATGAGATAAAACACTTAATGGCTCTCAGCTTACATTCTTAAAACCAACGCTACAAAGATGCCAGATTGCTACTCCACTCTGAATAATGTCCACAATCAACGAGGTACAAACTGGTTCTCTATAAACACCTCTACAGTCATGTGAGGAAACGGGGCAGCCTGTTTATGGATTCTATTTCAGCTTTACGGTTTGATTTAAAGAAAAGCCGGGTCTGGAACAGAGATTATATTTTCATTAATACAGTAATTGAAAAAGGAAAAATATAGAACAAAATTCCTAGAAAGTGAGAAGAAATTAATGAAGGCAAAGAATGCAACAACAACAACAACCACCACCACCACCACAACAACAACAACAACAACCACCACCACCACCACCACCACAACAACAACCACAACAACAACCACCACAACAACAACAACCACCACCACAATAACAACAACCACCACCACAACCCCAACAACAACCACAAAAACAACCACAACAACAACCACAACAACAATAACAACAACAAACAACAACAACCACAACAACAACAACAACAACCACCACAACAACAACAACCACAACATCAAACAACAACCACAACAACAAACAACCGCAACAAACAACAACAACCACAACAACAACAACATTAACCACCACAACAACAACAAACAACAACAACCACAACAACAACCCATACTAAAAAGAAAAGATTGCCACTGCACAAATAAAACTAAAAATATAAAACAAAATTCCTAGAAAGTGAGAAGAAATTTATGAAGGCAAAGAATATCAAGTCAGTCCTATTGTATGGCTCTGTCAAGTCAGTCCTATTGTATGGCTCTGTCAAGTCAGTCCTATTGTATGGCTCTGTCAAGTCAGTCCTATTGTATGGCTCTGTCAAGTCAGTCCTATTGTATGGCTCTGTCAAGTCAGTCCTATTGTATGGCTCTGTCAAGTCAGTCCTATTGTATGGCTCTGTCAAGTCAGTCCTATTCTATGGCTCTGTCAAGTCAGTCCTATTGTATGGCTCTGTCAAGTCAGTCCTATTGTATGGCTCTGTCAAGTCAGTCCTATTGTATGGCTCTGTCAAGTCAGTCCTATTGTATGGCTCTGTCAAGTCAGTCCTATTGTATGGCTCTGTCAAGTCAGTCCTATTGTATGGCTCTGTCAAGTCAGTCCTATTGTATGGCTCTGTCAAGTCAGTCCTATTGTATGGCTCTGTCAAGTCAGTCCGATTCTATGGCTCTGTCAAGTCAGTCCTATTGTATGGCTCTGTCAAGTCAGTCCTATTGTATGGCTCTGTCAAGTCAGTCCTATTGTATGGCTCTGTCAAGTCAGTCCTATTGTATGGCTCTGTCAAGTCAGTCCTATTGTATGGCTCTGTCAAGTCAGTCCTATTGTATGGCTCTGTCAAGTCAGTCCTATTGTATGGCTCTGTCAAGTCAGTCCTATTGTATGGCTCTGTCAAGTCAGTCCTATTGTATGGCTCTGTCAAGTCAGTCCTATTGTATGGCTCTGTCAAGTCAGTCCTATTGTATGGCTCTGTCAAGTCAGTCCTATTGTATGGCTCTGTCAAGTCAGTCCTATTGTATGGCTCTGAAACATGGAGAACAATAACCAAAAAAGTTTTAAACTTCTATAAATTGGTGCTTGCTTAGAATAGAAGGATTCTTCTTCTTCTTCGTTCACCCTCAGATGTCAACTTGAATAAGTTCAAAGTTCACCCTCAGATGTCAACTTGAATAAGTTCAAAGAAAGCAGTGGTCAGCCTGAGGCTGTTGATATCTCCGTAGATGTTCTCTAGGAATGATACTGGTGATGGTCATATGCGTTTTCTCTGTTCGTCATATATTATGCACCTTTGAAGCAGATGTTAGTCATTTTATCGATGCTACTGTTACACTCACCAGTAGCTCCTATCTTTAACTTGTTGAATAGATGGTATCTCAATCTGTTATGACCTGTGCGAAGTCTGAAGATTACCACTTGTTCACTTCTGCTGAGCTGGTAATATGGATCATTTTTTGTGTGGCCTGGATGCTCTTCTTCCCACTTGTGCCTGTACCTGCGCTTGATAAAACTCTTGGCCTCCTCATAAGTTATGTTTGTGTCAAGTTGAGGTAGCTTTCCCCCTTCCTTTGCCAATCTGTCAGCTTCTTCATTTCCGGGAATGTTGCAGTGAGAAAAAATTCGCTGTATCACAACTCTTTTGAATTGCTGACACAGTCTGTGAAGTGTTACTCCTAGTTTATCCAGGTCGGCATAATTTTTGATTTTTCAGCGTTGAAATTACTAACAACGTATATCTGAGGATAGCTACTTGTCTCTCTAAGCGTTCTTCTACCATTTAAACTGCTGCTGCAGGTTTTAAAGCCTCTGCCTCTGTTAAGTTGGTTGATAATTTTCCTGTTACGACTGACAGCTTTTTTGTATGCCATTACTTAAGCTCTTTCAGACTTCTTCAGTCCCATCTTCTGTTGCATTTGTTGCTGATCCATCTGTGTATGCATTGATCCATCTGTGTATGCATTGATCCATCTGTGTATGCATTGATCCACATGTTTCTTGAGTGTTGTTTTTCTTTGTGTTTTGTGGTTAGGACTCTTCTTTCTGTTTCATTTTGGCTGTTCTTTCTTTCAATAAGCGGAAGGTTTTCTATCATTTCGGGGAAGCGCGGTTGTTTCCAAACTGGTAGCTTGTGTGTAGTGTAGATGGTATTAGCTGTTGTTATTGAATTGATGGGGTCTGCTGTTTTGACTGTTTCTACAAAGTTGCTTAGCTTGAGTGATCCGCTTCCAAGCCCATTTATTATCTGATACATGTGGTGGTCTGTCAGCCTCTGAATTTCTCCTGAATGGGCTCTGCTATCTCTTCTTTTCTCCTTTGGCTGGAGGTATGTAATCTTTTTCAACTCTTCAATGGGTGTTGACTTCACGATACAACCCCCCCCCCCCCCCTTCCTCTTCCAGCCGTTATGATTCTCATTGCTTGGTTTTGGATTATGTTTATTTTATCAAAGTTTGACTTAGCTGCTGTTCACCATGCTGCGATGCCATTTTCTAGGACAGGTCTCACTCGTCCAATGTATAGCTTCTTCTGATAAGACCGATTGAAATGGTTTGACAAAATGTGGAACTGATGACTAGAACCAGGCAAGTGCAAATGAAACACGAGATGAGAAGTAGACGATGGAGTTGGATAGGACACAAATTGAAGAAACCTGTTGATAGGACAGACATTGAAGAAACCTGTTGATAGGACACACATTGAAGAAACCTGTTGATAGGACACACATTGAAGAAACCTGTTGATAGGACACACATTGAAGAAACCTGTTGATAGGACACACATTGATAGGACACACATTGAAGAAACCTGTTGATAGGACACACATTGAAGAAACCTGTTGATAGGACACACATTGAAGAAACCTGTTGATAGGACACACATTGAAGAAACCTGTTAATAGCATTATCTTTCTTCTGGATACCCAGGGTAAAAGTGGTTGATGAAGACCAAAGAACACATGGAGAAGAGAAATGGAGACACATATGAAAGGGATAAAGAAATCATGTACAGACCTTGGTCGGATAACACAGAACTCAAAGACTTTCATGTACAGACCTTGGTCGGATAACACAGAACTCAAAGACTTTCATGTACAGACCTTGGTCGGATAACACAGAACTCAAAGACTTTCAGAACGAGTCACCATATTCAAACACTACTCCTTCTTCACAACAGCTGGCGTAAGAAGGCATATTTTCCTACTACTTCCGGTCTTTGGTGCGTTTGATTAATTCAGCTGTTGACTTCATGACGTCATTTCCTGCTGTCTTTCGTTGTCACCTTCTATCTCCTTTACCTTCAGTTATTTTTGTTGTCGCAACTTTCGTCAGCTTTCATCTTTTCGTGATAGATACAGACAGATTGACAGACAGACAGATAGATAGACAGACAGACAGATAGATAGACAGACAGACAGACAGACAGATAGACAGACAGGTAAACAGATAGATAGACAGACAGATATATAGACAGATAGATAGATAGATAGATAGATAGATAGATAGATAGATAGATAGATAGATAGATAGATAGACAGACATAGACAGACAGACAGATAGATAGATAGATAGATAGATAGATAGATAGATAGATAGATAGATAGATAGATAGATAGATAGATAGATAGATAGATAGATAGATAGATAGATAGATAGATAGATAGATAGATAGATAGACAGACAGACAGATAGATAGACAGACAGATAGATAGATAGATAGAAAGACAGACACAGATAGATATATATGTAACCGAGCTGGTTACGGCATCAATTTGAACATGTAACCGAGCTGGTTACGGCATCAATTTGAAGATATGTGCCCGCGTCAGTTGAATGCGGCACTAGTAGTTATATTGATTTTATGTAGTCAGAGTTAATCCTTCATATGTTGTTGTGGTTCAAGTGCTGACTGGCGTTCCGCCAGAGATGGTGATACTTGACTCAGTCAGAATTATTCTGCAATAGTGTGATGACTACGTTATGTGTCTAGGGTATGTGTAGGATGAAGTGTAAGTCAAAACAACAACAGACAGATAAACAATTTAATTTATTCCACTATACTTGACAACACTGGGACACTCACATACATATAACACTCTAAAGGATATCTTAAGGAGTCACTGATAACTTTTCAAATAACAATATGTATTCATTGCTGATATGAATGAATATGTGTCCTGATTCAATTACAAAGGAACCAGGAATCACAATCAATTTTCATTACAAGTTATGTACAGAATGGATTAATATGAATATTGTAGTGACATATATTATTAAAAATATCCTATGTGTGTCAGTTGTGTAGTAGTAAAATGAGGTAATACTGGTTTTGTTTTGTTCAAGCTCTGTTGGTATTTGTCATCATGACTTCAATAGTTTGTCTTAAGGAAACTAGTATTGGAGATGTTCTCAGTTCCTGATATTAAGACAATTAAATCCCCCTCTGAATGTTATTTTTATAAAGTCATTTCAAGATGAGGGGACATAATGTTGAGCTCAGCTGGCCAAATCAGCTTATCTTGAGTGATGGCGGCAGGAAAGGACTCCTCTGCTCGAATTCTCCTCTGGGCTCTGGAGACACCTCACTGATAGCTAAATGGACCAAGGAGTATGCTGTCCGACTCTGGATTCAGCAAAGCTCTGACCAGGTGCAGCTCAATACCATCAAGACCACGGTCCCTGAAAACAAGAAGGATATACCTTCTACTTCATAACTAATTGATACTCTAGTTCTACACTGAACACAATACAACACAAACATTGAGTTCAGAGCGTTAGGCCAACTGTCAGCTTCATCTGAAATACTTTATACCAGTATTTACCTCCTTAATGGTTACCACGCCTCTGCACTTCCAGCATTATTTCTGTCTAATCAATCATCCAGGTGTCAGTGTACTATTTGGCCATTCCATGCCGTTTTACTTCCCTCCGACACCCTCTGTTCAGGCTGGAGCATTATAGGCTTTATCTCCTGTTTGCCACTGAACTACACATATATATACAGGCATAAATTAATAATTTACATTCAATTTTCATTAAAAGATACTGAATGGTTCAAGCTTACCACAATTTCATGGAAATAAACACAGATACGTTGATTAGCAATGAATTCTGGCACAATTACTGGCACAAATTCCCATCTGCTTATGTTCCAGGCTTTTATTTTAGCAAAAATGTGAGCTGGCTTCAACGCACTGTCGCTTTATCAAGATTATTTGCACTAGTGGTCTCGAACTAACGCTCCTAAGTGAGTATATCAGCAAGTCTAGCCAATGAGGCCACGTTTCGACAAGTGTTTGAAAAAATGTTACCTTTCTACGTCTCCCTAACAACCAAGATAGTATTTATAGTCCGACCAATCGTGGTTCGTCTTTCATTTGTTGCGCTCCAATCAATTTGGAGTTTACATGGTAGGCTATTTCTGTAACGCAAGGTTTTTTTCAAACATGTTATAAAAAAAATTTTATGAGCAGAAATGATTTCATGCTGTCAGGCATCCCCAATATTTTATTTTGGTTATAACTTGTTAATTCCTAGACTATTTGCGTAACGTTTTACATATTCTTTGTCAGCAAACCCTAAGGAACCCAAATATCCAAATTTAAAAGAGCTACGTGGCTGCGTTCAAAATATGCAATTTCTACCTCCTGTTTCGAAGATGTGCTGTCTGGGAAGGGTAGTGTATTTTATCACTGTCCGTCTGAAAAAAAATTTAGTGCATGTAGTCTTACACGCGTGATGGTAGCATTTGTGTATCGCGCGACGCGTGTTGCATGCGTTCCTGATTTTCAGCCCTCCCTCTCTCTTTATCCTTTTGTCCATCTGTTCGTTCGTTTTGGTAACGCAGTGTAGAAAAAGACATGAATGGAATTTAAAATTTAGGTCAACTTGCATATTTCAAGGTTTTTCTTAGAAAGGCAGCACATTTTATTGTGTGTTTGGGAAACGCGTGTATGTTGCAGAAGGCCTATATTTAACGTGGAAACGTTACAATTTGCAGACGAAGCATAAAACAAAGGGGATTTCGAGTACTGTCATTGTGACAGCACTGTTCTTTACCATTCTTCTTCCTTTATTTATTATATGGATTTATTAGGCTTTATATTTACTAGATAATTTATATATGTGGATTAGAATATTCCACGACACCTCCCCCTCTTAAAACAGACATTATATGTCAGTCCTTTATTCTATATACACATAGAGAAATTTATTATTATTTCTGGGGTTTACGGTGATTCTCATCACACGGATGGCGGCTTAAAAAATCCGCTCCCAAATTGGTTTTTCCAGATATATACTCAATGCTAAAATTATATGGAGCCAAAAGTAAAGACCATCGGAGTAACCTGGAGTTCTCATGCCTAGCCTGTGCTAGAAACGATAAAGGTTTGTGGTCTGTTTGCAACTTAAATGCCTTCCCATATAGATAAATATTGAATTTCTTTATCGCCCATATTACTGCAAGACATTCTTTTTCGCTAGTTGAGTAGTTGATTTCAGCTTTATTCAACTTTCTGCTAGCATATGCCACTGGGCTTAATTCCCCATCCAATGCATCAGATCTCTGTAGTAGAGTTGCACCTAACCCAATATTACTTGCATCCGTCCTTACTATGAATTCTTGACTTAAGTCAGGTAATTTCAAAATGGGTTTACTTGTGAGCTTTTCCTTCAATTCTTGGTAAGTCATTTCACATTGTGGTGTCCATGTAATGCGATCTGGATGTCCTTTACGTGTCAATTCAGTTAACGGTGCACATATGGAATTAAAGTTTTTGATATACTTCTGGTAGAAACCACATAATGAGACAAAGGATCTCACGTCCTTCTTGGTTTGTGGTCTCGGGGCTTTCTGTAGTTTCTCTAAATTCTTTGGGTCAGGGGTCATGTTTCCCTGATAAACTGTGTGTCCCAAAAATTCCAATTCTTTACATCCAACGCAACATTTGGTTGGTCGGGCTGTTAAATTTGCCTCCCTAAGTCGATCAAACAGCATGTTCAGAGAGTCAATGTGTTCCTCAAAGGTTTCTGTTGCTATAAGGATATCATCCATAAAATTTGTTATACAGGGATTATTCAGAGGATCCAATAATTTTCTCATCATTCTAGAGAAGACACTAGGCGCATTCTTCAATCCAAATGGCAATCTATTAAACTCATAGTGTCCTTCTGAGGTACTAAAGGCTAGGTATGGTCTAACCTCAGGCTTTACTGGGATCTGATAGTATCCTTTACTCAAATCCACTTTTGAGAAATATTTAGCTTTATTTAGTCTGGCAAACAGCTGATTTGTATCCGGCAATGGATCCACCTGTCCTTCTGTAATAGCATTCAGTCTCCTGTAATCTATACAGAGTCTATGTTCTCCAGAGGGCTTCCTTAAGAGTACCACACCGGAACTATACGAAGACTCACTGTGCGAAATAATTCCTTCCTTCAACAGATAGTCTATCTCTTCCTTCAAAGCTTTCTCCTTAGCAAACGGAATCGAATATGGTTTCATACAGACAGGTGTGGAGTCTATTAGTTTCATATCATATTCCAATAGGTTTGTATGCCTGGTCGGTCTGTTAACACCTCTGCATGATTATTTAGAACCTGTTGCACTCTCTCTTTCTGAGTTTTCGTTAAATGTGTACTGATTTTCACCTGTGCTGCTGTCTCACAGGGGTGTAATGGATACTCAAATGATGAAAGTGGTTCCTTTTTCATCTCCATGGCGATGGACAAGGTCAACAAGTGTGTCTCTTCCTGATGTTCTCTTTCCAAATATTTCTTCAGGAGATTCACATGATAGATTTTTTCTTTCCCCTTCTTATCTATCTTATAATTTGTTCTAGATACCTTCTCTAAAACTGTATATGGACCCTGCCATCCAATTTGTAACTTATTCTGACTCCCGGGCAAAAGAAGCAGTACCTTCTCTCCCACAGCCAAATCTCTGTCCTTCGCCTTCCTGTTATAATAGGCAGCATGTTTCTTCCTGGCTTGTTTCAAATTTTCATTGGCAAGTTTCCAGCCAGTTTTCAAACGAGTAGTCAGCTCATTCACATATTGGTATGAAGATGTAATGTTTTCCTCTGCCTTTTCATCAGTCCACGTTCTTAACAAAGCTTCAAGTGGACCTTTTATTGGCCTTCCAAACAATAATGTTGCCGGGGCCATACCGGTTGAACTATGGGGTACCTCCCGATAAGCAAAAAGGGCGGCGTGCAGGTACTGGTCCCATGTATCTGGTTTTTCGTGTGCCAACTTTCTCAGGATCGACATCAATGTGCCGTTAAATCTTTCCACTTGGCCGTTCCCTTGGGGATGATACACACTACAATGGAAGTGTTTGGCCTGGAAGATCCTGAAAACTTCTTCAGTTAGTTTCCCCTTGAACTGAGAGCCATTATCAGTCAAGATTTGATTGGGAAATCCTAACCTTGTGAAAATTGTGAGCAATGCCTCTGCCACATGTTTAGAATCAATCGATGACAGGGCTACTGCCTCTCCCCACATAGAACAAGTGTCCACCAGAGTCAGAATGTAGCTGTTCCTTCTCTTGGTTCGGGTGAGAGGTCCCACAAGATCCACGGCAACTCTCTCAAAGGGTGTTCCCACTATGGGCATTTCCCCCAGAGTTGCTGGTGCAGTCCAATGTTTAGGTGCTACTCGTTGGCACTCTGGACAGGATTTTACATATCGTTTGATATCTTCAGTTATTCCTGGCCAGAAATAGTGACAAGCTATTCGCTGTCCTGTTGCGCTGATTCCCATATGACCACTGAAGGGAATCGCATGCCCTAGTTCCAACACTTTAGTCCTATATGAAGTGGGAAGGACCAGCTGTCCGTGACCATTGGATTCAGATCCAGCCTTCCTATATATCAGTTTGTTCTTCATATAAAACTCTCCCTTGCCTGGAGGTGTATGAGATTTGGGCAACTTCTTGAAACATGGCTTGAGTGTTTTGTCCTCAGCCTGTGCCTTCCTCATCTCATCTGGATGAGTATTTATTGGATTATCCTCCTCCTTGTTTGACTGTGATCTGGTCTGCACTGTTGCCAATATCACAGGTCTCTTGGGATTCCCCAAGAAGACATATCTACACCCCAATATCAGAGGGTAGATTGGCTCATTTATCACTGCTGCTTTTATGATTCCTTCCACATATCGCGTTTTCACTTTTATTCGGGCGACGGGAAGTGTCATGGTAGCTACATCCTTGGTTGCAGTTTGAATCTCCACTGTTTCTGTGGTGTATTGATCGGCCTGCACCAGGTGAGAACTCACAACGGAATCGTAATCTAAACCGGTATCATATAAACATCTTATAGTGACACCATTACAGATGACATCTTCACACACTGGGGGATGGTATGGTTCCTGTAATTCTTCAGGTTTGCCCTTCTTTTCCTTTTTCCCCGATGTCATAGCAGCAAAATGAGGAGGTTTCCTTCTACAATGGTCAGTGTCATGATTGTTCATCTTACAATTTTTACACCACCTTTTTCCTTGGTTGAAAGATTTTCTTTCATCATATTTCCTTTCATCGAATTGTGGGGTTTTATTTTTATTTTCATACCGTGGCCTATCAAATTGGTGCTTACCTTTGTTTTGATCCCTAGGATCAAATTTATTAAAGTTCTGTGGTGCCCTAAAGTTGTCCACCTGTTTCTTTTTATTACCTGTTACCTCTGCTTGAGCTGCTTGATACCTTTCAGCAACATTTAGCAACTCACCCAGCCTCTCTGCACCTTGTTCCATGAGAAACTTTCTCAGGTCTGGAGCCATGGACTCTCTTAATTGCTCTATAAGGACCATTTCCTTAAGATCTTGGGTTTTCCCCAGAGAAGTCCATTTCTCCAAGTATGTCTCTATTCGTGCAGAGAACTGGTGATAGGTTTCACCTGATAGTAGTTTAGCATTCCTAAATTTTTTCCTATAAAATTCTGCATTCTTTTCATACCTTAACAAAAGAGCCTGCTTTAGCATGTCATAATTTTCCTGATCACCTCTGCTCATTTTTGCAAAAACTTCATAAGCTGCCCCACGAAGTCCCTGAGATAACTTTAAGCTCCACCTTTCTCTCTCTAACCCATACGTGGTAGCTAATAGTTCGTACCTATTTAGGTAGCTCTCTATATCATCGTCTTTCTCAACAAAATGATCTAAATGAAAATTCATAGCTGAGGTTGAGGCTCCCTGAGTAACCGTAGCATCAGAGGCAAAGGGACTGGCACCATTTTCAGGAGCATGGCCTTGAAACTCAAACTCCCTTAGTCGTAACTCATGTTCCCTTTGTAATCTCTTCTCCTCCTTTTCTGCTTCCCTTTCTGCAGCTAATTTCTTCTCTTCCCTTTCTGCAGCTTGTCTTCTCTCTTCTGCAGCTTGTCTTCTTTCTTCGGCTTCCAATGCTTTAGCCTCTTTGTCAGCCTCAATCTGCAACCTCTTAGTCTCAGCCTCAGCTTGCAACCTCTTAGTCTCAGCCTCAGCTTCAAATTGTAACTTCTTAATTTCCCTGTCAGCCTCTAACTTTCTTTCGGCTTCAAACCTTCTTTCTTCGCGTTCAATAAATTTGTCACATTCCGTAGTAACATAGGCAACCATAACTTGCCCATCTAATCCTAACTCTTTTGCAGTCTGTACAGCAGCAGATCGAAACTTGGCCAGGTCCGCCATTGTCTATCAGGTAAATTTCTACAATGTCTAACCAACAATTTAATCTCTAAGTATATCTAATGGACAACACAGGCACCGTGAGCTCAACCTTATTTAATTCCACCCAAGGATACCTTTTAATTCTTATATTCCCTGAAGTGAATTACCCCCAATATTTTTAATAGGGAAAGATTCAAAATCCCAAGAGCGAGACCCCAATATATGTGGTGAAGTGGGATGTTATAAATATTTATAGGGGACTTAGTGTACTGACTGAGATCAGCTGTGAAGGTATCTATATCTATTAAGAGTAGTGTATTATAGATAACCTTACTTGCTACCACATATCTATATATCTCAGTCAGAATTATTCTGCAATAGTGTGATGACTACGTTATGTGTCTAGGGTATGTGTAGGATGAAGTGTAAGTCAAAACAACAACAGACAGATAAACAATTTAATTTATTCCACTATACTTGACAACACTGGGACACTCACATACATATAACACTCTAAAGGATATCTTAAGGAGTCACTGATAACTTTTCAAATAACAATATGTATTCATTGCTGATATGAATGAATATGTGTCCTGATTCAATTACAAAGGAACCAGGAATCACAATCAATTTTCATTACAAGTTATGTACAGAATGGATTAATATGAATATTGTAGTGACATATATTATTAAAAATATCCTATGTGTGTCAGTTGTGTAGTAGTAAAATGAGGTAAAACTGGTTTTGTTTTGTTCAAGCTCTGTTGGTATTTGTCATCATGACTTCAATAGTTTGTCTTAAGGAAACTAGTATTGGAGATGTTCTCAGTTCCTGATATTAAGACAATTAAATCCCCCTCTGAATGTTATTTTTATAAAGTCATTTCAAGATGAGGGGACATAATGTTGAGCTCAGCTGGCCAAATCAGCTTATCTTGAGTGATGGCGGCAGGAAAGGACTCCTCTGCTCGAATTCTCCTCTGGGCTCTGGAGACACCTCACTGATAGCTAAATGGACCAAGGAGTATGCTGTCCGACTCTGGATTCAGCAAAGCTCTGACCAGGTGCAGCTCAATACCATCAAGACCACGGTCCCTGAAAACAAGAAGGATATACCTTCTACTTCATAACTAATTGATACTCTAGTTCTACACTGAACACAATACAACACAAACATTGAGTTCAGAGCGTTAGGCCAACTGTCAGCTTCATCTGAAATACTTTATACCAGTATTTACCTCCTTAATGGTTACCACGCCTCTGCACTTCCAGCATTATTTCTGTCTAATCAATCATCCAGGTGTCAGTGTACTATTTGGCCATTCCATGCCGTTTTACTTCCCTCCGACACCCTCTGTTCAGGCTGGAGCATTATAGGCTTTATCTCCTGTTTGCCACTGAACTACACATATATATACAGGCATAAATTAACAATTTACATTCAATTTTCATTAAAAGATACTGAATGGTTCAAGCTTACCACAATTTCATGGAAATAAACACAGATACGTTGATTAGCAATGAATTCTGGCACAATTACTGGCACAAATTCCCATCTGCTTATGTTCCAGGCTTTTATTTTAGCAAAAATGTGAGCTGGCTTCAACGCACTGTCGCTTTATCAAGATTATTTGCACTAGTGGTCTCGAACTAACGCTCCTAAGTGAGTATATCAGCAAGTCTAGCCAATGAGGCCACGTTTCGACAAGTGTTTGAAAAAATGTTACCTTTCTACGTCTCCCTAACAACCAAGATAGTATTTATAGTCCGACCAATCGTGGTTCGTCTTTCATTTGTTGCGCTCCAATCAATTTGGAGTTTACATGGTAGGCTATTTCTGTAACGCAAGGTTTTTTTCAAACATGTTATAAAAAAATTTTATGAGCAGAAATGATTTCATGCTGTCAGGCATCCCCAATATTTTATTTTGGTTATAACTTGTTAATTCCTAGACTATTTGCGTAACGTTTTACATATTCTTTGTCAGCAAACCCTAAGGAACCCAAATATCCAAATTTAAAAGAGCTACGTGGCTGCGTTCAAAATATGCAATTTCTACCTCCTGTTTCGAAGATGTGCTGTCTGGGAAGGGTAGTGTATTTTATCACTGTCCGTCTGAAAAAAAATTTAGTGCATGTAGTCTTACACGCGTGATGGTAGCATTTGTGTATCGCGCGACGCGTGTTGCATGCGTTCCTGATTTTCAGCCCTCCCTCTCTCTTTATCCTTTTGTCCATCTGTTCGTTCGTTTTGGTAACGCAGTGTAGAAAAAGACATGAATGGAATTTAAAATTTAGGTCAACTTGCATATTTCAAGGTTTTTCTTAGAAAGGCAGCACATTTTATTGTGTGTTTGGGAAACGCGTGTATGTTGCAGAAGGCCTATATTTAACGTGGAAACGTTACAATTTGCAGACGAAGCATAAAACAAAGGGGATTTCGAGTACTGTCATTGTGACAGCACTGTTCTTTACCATTCTTCTTCCTTTATTTATTATATGGATTTATTAGGCTTTATATTTACTAGATAATTTATATATGTGGATTAGAATATTCCACGACAGATGTACTTAAACAAACACTATAAATTTCACAAAAATGATGGTTGTTTATCCAAAATGAAACATATATAATCCGACTGAATAATATACACACTTGTCTACTAAAGAAAAAACTTGTCTTGGTATCCTCAAAGACGAAGTTCTCCTAACGCTATCAGTAAAAATCCTCTAGTCTAAAATCATGGTATCCTTTGAATCATAAATCCTAAAATCGCTACCTATCGCCCACAACTCTTCTATTTATACTATTTCTTCTTTTTTTCCCGCCTTTTTTCACACGACCCGTCCTTTTTTTCACACGACACAATAATTAACATTTGCACTCCACTCCTCAGCTTTTCGACCTTTTTTGCACACGACATTCTGTTATTTCGACTTTATTTTCACATGTGTGATCTTTTCCAACTTAACAATAGGATTAAAAAAAAATCAGATCACACAAACATTCATTTCCCACTTTCGCGCTTATAAAACCCATTCATTATTATCTGGGACTGACCTACGTTTACCCTGTCAGAGCAGTAACTGCCAACTGAACTCTGAATGAACACTGCGTTTTGTGTAAAAACGTCTTATTTGCATTTAAGGTCTGTCATTATTACCTGTAGCATTTTCTAGCACATATAAATGCTTATCGTGAAGTAGGAGGGACAAAGCTAGCGTGAAAGGTCAAGCGGTCACATACGTCCCTGGCCACACAAATGTATCCCAGAGGGAGACATTTGCGTACTATCAACTAAGTACCTCATGCTAGTGACTGTTATAAACGACTAGGTCTACCCTATTGGTAGAGTCTCTCAGAGAGAAAAAAATTTAACAAAAAATAAATAAATAAAATAAAAAATAATAATAAATATTTTGTTCGTAAAACGAGGGATCCCAGTATATTATAATGCGTAAAACGGGGGATACATAAAATTTGTTGATACACTTCGCCATTGAACAGTATTGATGTACACTACTTCTTAACAATATCAATATGAACAACGCTGTGCGTTAGTCATCACCATAATGATAACATACTTAATGATAACATTTAAATAAAATTAAAAAATTAAAAATTAAAACAAAAAAAGTAATCGCATACGATTTTCATGGGTTGTGCAAACAACACAAATAAAAACAAAACAAAAAAAATACTTTGGCAATATTTAACAGAATTGACTAATATTCATTTAGTATTTAACAATCTTAAAATGTAGTAGCTGCAACGAACATCAGCCAAACAGCATAGAACTAATGGTCAAACATCAGACCTTGGGACGCAAAAAAAATGTAATATACGAGCTCGTATATATATATATATGGGAATAAACATACATGGCAATGTTAATCTATAAATTTATTATTTAAAAATTATGAACTGGGGCTGTACGCTCTCGTAACTGTCAATATAGAACGTGGTAAATATAATACAATCATATGATACAGGCGACCCCAATCCTGCCACTGCGGTCAGTGATTTACCAGGATGTATATGGGTCTTAAACACCAAAAATCTGGACAAGTTTGGTGAACTGTCTATGTGTTCGTCGCACAATATAAATATAGCATTATTAATCTGGTTACATGGAGTTACAAAGTATTTATTTAAAAAATGTCTCTAATCTCCAACTTATGTAATAGTCGTTACTATGAGGGAGGACAACTATACCGATACAAAAAATTATCGGGTGTTGGAGTATGAACTATCTCAGTTACCCTGAACCAAGTACCAAACTGTTTATAGGTTCGTCATCAAATATAAATCCGCATACAAATGCAAGTTCATAATAATGGACAACAATTTGTCAAGAAAATATACTGTAGCGTTCCGCTTACAACGTGACAAATGGTCAGAAAAATACAGGTACATCAATATGTGATGTTTATTTTTCAATACAAGGTATAATGGACAACAAATTGTCAAGAAAATATACTGTAGCGTTCCGCTTACAACGTGACAAATGGTCAGAAAAATACAGGTATATCAATATGTGATGTTTTTTTTTCAATACAAGGTATAATGGACAATAAATTGTCAAGAAAATATACTGTAGCGTTCCGCTTACAACGTGACAAATGGTCAGAAAAATACAGGTACATCAATATGTGATGTTTATTTTTCAATACAAGGTATAATGGACAACAAATTGTCAAGAAAATATACTGTAGCGTTCCGCTTACAACGTGACAAATGGTCAGAAAAATACAGGTACATCAATATGTGATGTTTATTTCTCAATACAAGGTTTATCAACATGTGAACATATCCGTTATCATGTTAGCGATTTCGCATGAAATCGTCATGGTTTGCATGTAACAATGTAGTATTTTGCCAATCCGCGAACTGTGTTGATTAGCATATAAGTTTTACCCAACTTGCAAAATACTTGCATATCACCAAGTCAAATTTAGGTGTAAATATATATATGTCTCAGTTATTTAGTGGAGGGGAAGGGGGAGGGATGTATATTGGGATAAATGACGGAGTATGGTTTATCACCGTGGGAGGGTGTTGAGGATTGTGCGCGATTTTCCAGTACTCATTCAGCTGAGGTGGTTGTGGTGCAACCATGCGAATGCTGCAGACATTCACATGCTTGCAAACCTCGAAACAATCCTAAACAGAGGGGAACGAATGTCAGTCAAATGTCCTCATTATCTTTTACTGATGTCCGCTGTGGACATTTCATCTTCTTGTACACATGGTATTTATACACTAAACCGCTTAAAATTCAAAACACCAATTATGCTAAGCAAAATCAATAGTCCTGACACTCTAGTTTGTCGGGTCATGACCTCTGGTGTGTCTCACTGGATTCAGGAATGCGAGAAGGGGTGTTTCCCAGACTACGAAGAAGTATTTATAGAATTTGATAGACACGTCAACATAGGTAAATTCCTTTTGAAATGGGGGATGCTCGGAATAGTGCGTTGATTTAGAAACGGTCCGTCTGTGATGACGCATGTCGGAGAAGGTGACAGGAAATGAAAAGGCGTTTGGATGTGTAGGGAAGAATAAATTTGACGCCTGATTCGTCGTATATCTGTGAGAAATGGTCGTTGGCTTGAATAATGTGAAAAGCCATATACGATCATTCAGGTTGTAAACAGCATCATTAAGAAAAAATCGCCAAAATACATTCTCGATGCGATTGAACATTATAAAACGGCCTTTCCATAACACAAAAGGAAAACTGTGAGTTAACACATTAAAAAAGAAACTCTCATGTGTCACAAAGGAAAAAATATGTGTGTGCGTATAGTATGTTTGCTTTTGTCACTAAATTCATCAAGAAGGGAAAAAGTGGTGTAATTTGTACAGTGGGTACTCTTCTAATCATAAAGATTTCGTACCTAACACTTGTAAAAAACTTTTTTGTATAACCAGAGAACTGTGATAATTTAAAGTTCTGTTTAACCGGGATAATATAGTGTTATAGAATGTTTGCAAAAGTTCTTCAATTTCTTGACATAGCGGTGTAAAAGATGTAATGATAATGACAGTCCATGTTGACGAAGAATATGAAATAATTATATAACATTAAAACACAGTGGAGTCACGCCATAATAACTTGTTAGTATATGTGGGTGTTGCAGATGTCGTAACTGTCAATATCGTCAGTATCATCAGTATCATCAGCAGGATCTTGACTGAGGCTGACATCTTTCTGAAAAAAATAAAATTTCCTACCCAAAAAAAAAAAAATGGACACTAGTGACTTTAGATGATGGGGGTAACGAGGGAGAGTGCTATTTGTAGAGAGAGCACTCGTTGGGTACTTTAGCTGGGGTAGTACCTTTTGTTATTAGAGAAGATTGATTCTCCAATAAACTAATAATCGTTGAACCGGACGTTTACGAATGTTGACATGAGGAACTTGGCGATTTCCCTCAAGGTAGCTTTTGTCAATCGTTGATCAGAGGATGCGCATTTCGCACAGGAGTGGGTGGTGGCGCATTGAAATCGCACCTCATGCGTTTGTGTGGCTGTCTGCGTTTTCATCATTAGGCGGTGCTGTGTGTCGAGTATCATTATCTTGTTCAGATGTGTTCCGTTCTGCTTGTGAAACAGCGTTGTCTGTGTGTTCGTCGCAATTTCTATTGTTGCTCTCTGATTCTCTGCGGCAATATGTATTTATGTTCTCAGATTCTCTGTGTGAGGTTTGTGACGTATCTGTGGAATGATAGTGGTTCATTGTGGCTTTATGTATGGGTCTGCCATTAGATAAAACTGGTGGTGCTATCGGGCGATGAGTAGCTGTCTTAATTTGTGCTGCATGAGCTTTGGTGACTATGTTCTTCTCGTCATCTTGTTCAAACGCATTTATCACCAACTTGAAATTGTTCTAATTTAGCTCTTTTATCATGTTGTTTCTGCCATTTCTTGAAGGCTTTCTGTGCATTACGATTAGCTATCTGATGTGCTCTATACTTCTCTTGTAGTATGACTTCGATGGGATTTTCACCTTGATACTTCCTCTGAGGTTGCAGGAGATTATCTAATGGGAAAGTAGGTTCACTGGTCGTGGGCTGTTCAAATCTGTAGTATACTTGTCCTCTGGGTTCCATGGTATGTCTTCTGTCATCAAATGTTTGCTTCACATAATCACTGGGGTTGCGACGGGGGTCGCGTAGGGAGTATGTTGGGGGCTGATAAGAGGGTAGGGAATGATGGTTGTGATCATGTGAATAACGTTGCGAACACCGATGTGTTGTTTCTGTGTAGTGCAGCTAGGCTCTCATATCATCCTTGTTTCTTTGTTTCTTCTTGACTGTGTCTTCATACTCCTCTTGCATCACATCGATCAGAGGCTGTATTACTTCCTTCTTTTCTTCATTGTCTGACTTCGATTGCGATTTGCCTG
Source organism: Oreohelix idahoensis (assembly GCA_024509875.1). Taxonomy (NCBI): domain Eukaryota; kingdom Metazoa; phylum Mollusca; class Gastropoda; order Stylommatophora; family Oreohelicidae; genus Oreohelix; species Oreohelix idahoensis. The sequence continues at coordinate 683,471 of JAMPIV010018683.1, read as the reverse complement.
CTCTATTCTGTGTCTCTTCATGTTTTCTTCATCTAACATTTTTGTTAGAACCAGATCTATTTCAATTCTTGTTTGTGGAAAGTTTGTATGATATTTTTCCTCTAGCAGTCTCCATGCTAGTCACCTTGATAAGTTAAAATCAGGCCGTGCTATGATGGCTGCTATCACCGGTTTCAACTCCTCCATGTTTGGTTCATCCACTTTAACCATTTTCTTACTCGTGTCATTCACTTCTTCTCTCACTTCTTTTCCCAACTTTTCCACCATTTCGCACCTCTCCGTGTATTCTAACTCATCTTCTTCATCTGACGATACACTGTCTGAGTAACTTGATGAATCTGAGAACACGTCTCGTTCCACTATTTTGATTCCCCAGTAATTAAGTTCCTCCATTACTCTCACCACAAGTCTGCAAATTTCTTCCTTCCTTTCTGATAAGTCTGTATCAAACTTCTTCTCCAGAAATCTCTGTACATATTTTAGTACTACTGTGTCAGGTTTAGCTCCCTTCAGTTCGTCTTTGAGTGCTATCTTCATCTCCTCTGTGCTTACACCTCCCTGTTTCGTCTTCTGTACTGTTCTTGTACGCCTATAAGATGTATCCATGTCCTGTACTTCTTGTGGATCTGTTTTGATAGGATTCCTTCTTACTGCTGTTCCTATACGTCTGCATGATGTGTCAGTGTTAAGGTCAACATCTGTTTGTGTTGCTGAAACTGCAGCTCTATTCTCTGTTTGTGTTGCTGAAACTGCAGCTCTATTCTCTGTTTGTGTTGCTACACTGATCATAGTTGTTTTCTTCACCTGTGGTTCTGGGTCATTGACCTTACTTGACCTGTCAACGTTTGTTTGTGTCGCAACACAACTGATCTTTGTTTTCTTCACTTTTAAGTCTGGCCTTGGTTGACTATTAATCATGGGGGCCCAACGTGTGTCATTTGATGTTACAAAACCGACCTGGTGATGTATGTTAGGTGGTGTTCTCCATTGCTGTATTGGTCTGATATGTACCCTCATTCCATCTTCTGTCGTTATCATACATGTTTGTTGATCAGTCGTTGTAACATTATTTACTTCCCATATCTTTCTTTGTTTGATTCCGTTGATAAAATTTCTAACAGCTATGCGACAATATCTTTTATTGAGACTGTTCCAGTGGCTGTCGACAGTGGCTATGCGACCCGTTTTGTTGCTATTGTCTCGATACGTGATCTGGGATCTTCTATTGTAGTTATGTGGTGTGCTCTCTGATTCACTCCGGCAATATGTATTGTGGCTCTCTGCTTCTCTCTGGCAATATGTATTGTTGCTCGTATATCTGTGTCTGTTCATTAGCCATCTCCGAAATGTGTTAGAATCGCCCGTGAAGGTGGTTATAACCGAGCGAATTTGGTTATATTTATTATAATGATCTACATTGGATAGCGTGTCTGTTATTCGTTGCAACGCGGTCATTGTGGGTTCGGCCTCTACAGGTAAGGGTATGTTAGCAGGATGGACGTTTGCCTGTTGCATTTCCTGTTGCTGTTGTAGCTGCTGTGCATATAACGCATGTTGTTGTTGCTGTTGTTGCTGTAGTGTATACAACGCCTGTTATTGCTGCTGTTGTTCTAGGCTTGGATCCATTTTATTGATTATGCCTGTCTGACATCACCAAAAAAAAGGGCAGGTCAAGGCGCCAATTTGAACATGTAACCGAGCTGGTTACGGCATCAATTTGAACATGTAACCGAGCTGGTTACGGCATCAATTTGAAGATATGTGCCCGCGTCAGTTGAATGCGGCACTAGTAGTTATATTGATTTTATGTAGTCAGAGTTAATCCTTCATATGTTGTTGTGGTTCAAGTGCTGACTGGCGTTCCGCCAGAGATGGTGATACTTGACCTTTTGTTATTTGTTTCAACCCAGGAATGTTCTTCCCTTTAAGTTTGGTGATAAGCAAAACAGTTTCAGCACAACAACGTATATCCACAAGAAATTATTGTAAAGTTCCACAAACAGCAATGTAGAAAAATTCAATTAGAGTTTATTGATGTACTTAAACAAACACTATAAATTTCACAAAAATGATGGTTGTTTATCCAAAATGAAACATATATAATCCGACTGAATAATATACACACTTGTCTACTAAAGAAAAAACTTGTCTTGGTATCCTCAAAGACGAAGTTCTCCTAACGCTATCAGTAAAAATCCTCTAGTCTAAAATCATGGTATCCTTTGAATCATAAATCCTAAAATCGCTACCTATCGCCCACAACTCTTCTATTTATACTATTTCTTCTTTTTTTTCCCGCATTTTTTCACACGACCCGTCCTTTTTTTCACACGACACAATAATTAACATTTGCACTCCACTCCTCAGCTTTTCGACCTTTTTTGCACACGACATTCTGTTATTTCGACTTTATTTTCACATGTGTGATCTTTTCCAACTTAACAATAGGATAAAAAAAAAAAAACCAGATCACACAAACATTCATTTCCCACTTTCGCGCTTATAAAACCCATTCATTATTATCTGGGACTGACCTACGTTTACCCTGTCAGAGCAGTAACTGCCAACTGAACTCTGAATGAACACTGCGTTTTGTGTAAAAACGTCTTATTTGCATTTAAGGTCTGTCATTATTACCTGTAGCATTTTCTAGCACATATAAATGCTTATCGTGAAGTAGGAGGGACAAAGCTAGTGTAGAATAACACTTTGCTGAATAATCGTGTTGTTGTGTATTGGCCACTGTTGAATGTCTGGATGCGGATGTTATGTTTAGGGTCATGCACTGATCATCACTGAAGAAAGTCTTCTTCAGTTACCTCTGCATCATCGAATGAACCTGTCATATTGACATTGAGTGGGAGTGTCAAGTAACGCGAATGGTGTAGTAGTTCGGTGTAACAGACCACTTGATAATACCTCTCACACACTCTCATGTAATGCAATGACGACTTGAACTGCCGCTGACATTTCAATAGTTTAATGAAGGCACGCACACTGGACAGCACGGATACAGTCATGGGTACATGTTGACATAAATTCATTGGTTATTTGAATCGTGGATGATACATTCATGTAGTAGTGAAATATCATTCAACCTAAGGTAGCATTCACTGTTCTGGTAACTAATCGCCGTATCCTCTACTGACTGAACGCGTCAATGAGGATCGGTAAACATACAAAAGTCATTGGCCCAACCTTCATTTCATGGCTAAGTTTTTAAGCTGAGATATGTCCAATGTTTGTATAATAATCATAAACCACGATAGTGGGTTTTCACCTCATAACCAGATCTCGATACCACTGCCCGATAGTAGGATACATAATCTGTTCTCTTGACAGTGATCAAAAATATGATGACAGGAATATAACATGGCCGCCTTCCTGAGTTGTCGCTCACTCACTCGCAGGAGGGTAGATATAAGCCAAAGTTAATTTAGAATGTGCATATAAATAATTTCATAAAGTTTTTCCATACAGCGCTACAGTAATCACGTTACTTCATGTAGACATAACTGCTGTAGGAAAGCCTGTCATCTTCGTCGATACAAAACACGACCCTAGCGATACGAAGCACAATGTTCCATCTAGGTCTAACCGACTCGAGATCATCAAAAATAGGGTCTGGCATTCCTGGAGTCCGAATCACACATATGAGGAAGATCTCTGACAAATAGACTCTTGCAGAGACATAAACTTCTCCTGGAAAAACATCTACGAATCACTGTTAAACCTTAAACAGTGCCAGCCCTGGAAAACACACTCAGCCATTCTTGGGCGACATTATCGGAACTCTTCACAACCCAGTAGGACTACGAAAACCTGCACTAGATTCCGGCAGAAAGAATATAGTCAGACCTGAACATACAAAGGTATACAATATACGACTGAATCTTCTTTCACTAGACAAGTAGTACACATGAATTCAGGCCATAAACATAACAAGCAAAATTAATCTATTTTCTGGCCCGAACAAATAAGAACGGACATGAATTCAATATCCATGCGCCGAATCAATATCAAGAACGATCACTCATATAATCAAAAGTGTAAATCAATCATGAATTATCTAGCTTTACCAGAGGAAGCATTTTCATACACAAATGAATGCAAATATATATTTTTCCATATTAAATAGCCATATCGTATTTTTGTAATATGTGCGTCAAAATATGCACGCAACAGCTAGCGTGAAAGGTCAAGCGGTCACATATAGATAGACAGACAGATAAATAGACAGACAGACAGTTAGATAGACAGACTGATAGATAGATAGACAAATAGACAGATAGATAGATATATAGACAGACAGACAGATAGATAGACAGATTGACAGGTAGATAGATAAACAAATAGACATATATATAAATAGACAGACAGACAGACAGATAGATAGATAGATAGATAGATAGATAGATAGATAGATAGATAGATAGATAGATAGATAGATAGATAGATAGGTAATTTGGTAGATAGATAGATAGATAGATAGATAGATAGATAGATAGATAGATAGATAGATAGATAGATAGATAGATAGATAGATAGATAGATAGATAGATAGATAGATAGATAGATCAAAAAGGGTGCTAGTCGACAATGTGGAAACCATAGTGGCATATCCCTTCTCAGTGTCCCTTGTAAAATCTACTCTAGAATCCTAGAGCAGAGACTCTGACGCCTAGCTGAGCCACAATTGGATGAGGTCCAGTGCGGATTCCGAGCAAACCGAAGTACTCAAGACCTAATCTTCACATTCAGACAGCTGAGTGAAAAGACACTTGAGTATAAGAGTGAGATCCATCTTTGTTTCATAGATCTGGAAAAAGCGTTTGACAGGGTCCCCTGGGGCAAACTTAGGGACTGTTTGGCAAGAAAGAACATTCCAGCACCTCTGATTCATGCTATACAGAGCTTCTACAAGTCTTGCAGAAATTATGTGAGGACAGCAAACCATAAGTCAAAAGAGTTCAGGACCACCACTGGTGTAAGACAAGGTGATATCCTGTTACCTTATCTTTTCATACTCCTCATGGACGATGTTATCAAGGCATTTAAGGAGAGAACAAGAAAGTATTCAGTGGGGTACTGGAAGATGAGACAGGTCTGTATTTCAGAGCTGGCATTTGCTGATGATGTTACCCTGATTGCTAAATCAGAGGCACATCCCCAATCCAACCTGCAAGTCTGGAAGGAAGAGCTGGAGAAGAAAGGGATGGTCATAAGCAGCTCGAAAACAAAATCCACGGTGATATCACGAGAAGAAAGAAGACATCAGAGTAAGATGGGAGAACAGATCCTGGAGCAGGTCGACCACTTTAAATACCTCGGAGCTATTATAGACCGAAAGGGAGGCATCAAAGAAGAGTTGGCCACTCGAAAAGCAGCAGCTGGGAGACTTTTTCAGGCCATAAATCGAGGATTCCTCAGCAAGAGAGAAGTTGGTAAGAAAACGAAGATGGCTGTATACCGCTCCACCTATGTCCCAGTCTAGACATATGGATGTGAGTCATGGGCAATGACTACAACCCACAAAAGCCAGATCCAAACCTCAGAAATGAGGTATCTGAGGAAGGTGGTTGAAGTAACAAGAAGAGACATGGTCCGCAACCAGACGATACGTCAAGGCCTAAAACCCCACCCCCTGCAGACCCAAGTAGAACAGTCCCAACTAAGATGGTTTGGCCATGTCTGCAGAATGGGAAAAGATCGGCTACCACGACAAGCATGGAAAACAAAGAGCCAGGGATCCAGACCCCCAGGACGACCCAGAGTCTACTGGTAGGACAACATTAGACAATCTTTGAAAGACCGAGGACTAGAATGGAACCAGGCCAGGAGGAAAGCCGATAGGATAGTCTGGCGCTCTCTCTTCCAAACCTCTACACCTCACGGTAGAAGGGGAACGACTCAGTAAGTAAGTAAGATAGATAGACAGATAGAAGGACAAAAGAGTTAACATTTAGGAAAAATTTAAAACAAGAGTCATATATTTCATAATTTTATTTCCGGTTTTTTTTCTCTAGACTAGAAAGCAACATTTTCTTGGATGGAAAGAAAAGAAGCATCAACAAATCACAAAGTTAAACAGCTTGTGCTTTGAACTTTGACCCAAAAAATCACACTATAAAAGGCTTTCGTCACTAAAAATATGATATCACTAAGGCTTCATGAAATAAGGCAGACAAGTTTGCCCCTTTCCGGATATGGCATCTGCGCAGTTTTTTGAGCGACTTCCGGTACAGATATTCGTGCTAATGGTTCAGCGCTAAATTCGAGCTGCTTTACACTTGTCACACGTGGTTGTGCAGTGTTATTACATTACCATTTGTTGTATGCTAACATTACTTTTTGGTGTGTGCTAAAATTAAAATTTGTTTTGTTTCAACGTTACCATTTGTTGTGTTTCAGCAGTACTATTTGTTGTGTTTCAACATAATAGTTTGTTGTATACTAACATTTCCTTTTGGTGTGTGTCAATATTATTGTTTGTTGTATTTATATATGACCATTTGTTGTATTTCAACATTACCAGTTGTTGTATTTAAACATTACCATTGAGTTGGTGTGACGTTCCATTTTATCTTGATATTAAATAATATTCGTCATGCGAATCTAGGGTAATAATGGTTCAAATGTTAAATGGTAACGAACACAGCAACTTGTGAAATAAGTGTAGATCACTCCTGCTAACAGTTCTTGACAATTTATTGACAGGTTTCACAACACATGGCTCCACATGATAATCATAATTCATAGATACTCTTGTTCAACCAGGCCAATCACAACGGGCCATCAAAGTTCAAACCTAAAACTATGGCAACAATGGTGCTTTCGTCACCGATCTGTCTGGTACAAGTCCGCGATATAATAATATGATACTCAAGCATGCACTATCGACAATATACTTCCCTGGTCAGTAATAAATCTCTGTCATACATCTAAGTAAACACCTCCCTTGTATGCAGACACACTTGCGGACATCAAGAACATTAGCAGGGACACACATGAAACGCAGCCATTCCGACTGAATACACTTCCAAAAGTCAACGTCGTTACTCTGCACGCGCGTCTATGTAATTATTTTATTTGACGTCATTTCAGTCTACGACGTTCTTATTGAGCACAGCGAATGGTCCAAACTCATGAACACATTGCGGTGCGCAAAAAGTGGCGCAACAATTGGTTTGGTTTGGTTTAACTTCATTTCACACTGACAACTCCATCAGTGCTCCGATCTCCTCACTTAGATCACACAAAGAGGATCTCAGTACAGTGCACGAACTCCGTAGCACCTGCAAGAATCCCAATGTGTGCATATATAAATCACACATTCTATAAATATATTTGGTAGGTAGGTTTCTAATTTTTTAAAATTTCACCAGGGCAAAGGCCTTATGGCCTACTCTTTATGATTTCCAACTGCCGTGGGATTTTTAACGTGCGCAAATTGCACACGGGACCTCCTATTTTTCGCCCTTATAAAAACATTACCATTAATTGCGTATTACCATTTGCCGGATATAAACATTATCTTTTGTTGCATTTCACCATTATCATTTCTTGTGTTTCAACATTACCATCAGCATCACTATCATATTTATTGTTGGTAGTAATTAGGTAAAAGTTGTTATCCACAGAAAGTCCCTGTAAAAATTACCTTCCTGGAAACTAACAGACAGAATCAAAGGAACCAGAACCATGAAACACATGAAGCTATATTCAGGTATGCTTCTTAATTTTATAACTACTACCATCTTCAATTCAGCGAATAATACGAGATTGTGCCTGAGGCTGATAACTTCATAATGTAAAAGTTGTGCCTGAGGCTGGTAACTTCATCATGTAAAAGTTGTGCCTGAGGCTGATAACTTCATCATGTAAAAGTTGTGTCTGAGGCTGGTAACGTCATCATGTAAAAGTTGTTTGTGAATAGTGTAACTTCATCATGTAAAAGTTGTGCCTGAGGCTGGTAACTTCATCATGTAAAAGTTGTGCCTGAGGCTGGTAACTTCATCATGTAAAAGTTGTGCCTGAGGCTGGTAACTTCATCATGTAAAAGTTGTGCCTGAGGCTGGTAACGTCATCATGTAAAAGTTGTGCCTGAGGCTGGTAACGTCATCATGTAAACGTTGTGCCTGAAGCTGGTAACTTCATAATGTAAAAGTTGTGCCTGAGGCTGGTAACTTCATCATGTAAAAGGTGTGTCTGAGGCTGGTAACTTCATCATGTAAAAGTTGTGTCTGAGGCTGGTAACTTCATAATGTAAAAGTTGTGCCTGAGGCTGGTAACTTCATCATGTAAAAGTTGTGTCTGAGGCTGGTAACTTCATCATGTAAAAGTTTTTTTGAGGCTGGTAACTTCATCATGTAAACGTTGTGCCTGAGGCTGGTAACTTCATCACGTAAAAGTTGTGACTGAGGCTGGTAACGTCATCATGTAAAAGTTGTGCCTGAGGCTGGTAACTTCATCATGTAAAAGTTGTGCCTGAGGCTGGTAACGTCATCATGTAAAGGTTGTGCCTGAGGCTGATAAATTCATCATGTAAAAGTTGTGCCTGAGGCTGTAACTTCATCATGTAGAAGTTGTGCCTAAGGCTGGTAACTTCATCATGTAAAAGTTATGCCTGAGGCTGGTAACTTCATCATGTAAAATGTGTGCCTGAGGCTGGTAACTTCATCATGTAAAAGTTGTGCCTGAGGCTGGTAACGTCATCATGTAAAAGTTGTGCCTGAGGCTGGTAACTTCATAATGTAAAAGTTGTGCCTGAGGCTGGTAACTTCATCATGTAAAAGTTGTGTCTGAGGCTGGTAACTTCATCATGTAAAAGTTGTTTCTGAATATTGTAACTTCATAATGTAAAAGTTGTGTCTGAGGCTGGTAACTTCATCATGTAAAAATTGTGCCTGAGGCTGGTAACTTCATCATGTAAAAGTTTTCTTGAGGCTGGTAACTTCATCATGAAAAAGTTGTGTCTGAGGCTGGTAACTTCATCATGTAAAAGTTGTGTCTGAGGCTTGTAACGTCATCATGTAAAAGTTGTGCCTGAGGCTGGTAACTTCATCATGTAAAAGTTGTGTCTGAGGCTGGTAACTTCATCATGTAAAAGTTTTCTTGAGGCTGGTAACTTCATCATGAAAAAGTTGTGTCTGAGGCTGGTAACTTCATCATGTAAAAGTTTTGCCTGAGGCTGATAACTTCATCATGTAAAAGTTGTGCCTGAGGCTGGTAACTTCATCATGTAAAAGTTGTGCCTGAGGCTGGTAACTTCATCATGTAAAAGTTGTGCCTGAGGCTGGTAACGTCATCATGTAAAAGTTGTGCCTGAGGCTGGTAACTTCATCATGTAAAAGTTGTGCCTGAGGCTGGTAACTTCATCATGTAAAAGTTGTGCCTGAGGCTGGTAACTTCATCATGTAAAAGTTGTGCCTGAGGCTGGTAACGTCATCATGTAAACGTTGTGCCTGAGGCTGGTAACTTCATCATGTAAAAGTTGTGCCTGAGGCTGGTAACTTCATCATGTAAAAGTTGTGCCTGAGGCTGGTAACTTCATCATGTAAAAGTTGTGCCTGAGGCTGGTAACTTCATCATGTAAAAGTTGTGCCTGAGTCTGGTAACGTCATCATGTAAAAGTTGTGCCTGAGGCTGGTAACGTCATCATGTAAAAGTTGTGCCTGAGGCTGGTAACTTCATCATGTAAAAGTTGTGCCTGAGGCTGGTAACGTCATCATGTAAAAGTTGGGCCTGAGGCTGGTAATGTCATCATGTAAAAGTTGTGCCTGAGGCTGGTAACGTCATCATGTAAAAGTTGTGCCTGAGGCTGGTAACGTCATCATGTAAAAGTTGTGCCTGAGGCTGATAACGTCATCATGTAAAAGTTGTGCCTGAGGCTGGTAACTTCATCATGTAAAAGTTATGCCTGAGGCTGGTAACTTCATCATGAAAAAGTTGTGTCTGAGGCTGGTAACTTCATCATGTAAAAGTTGTGCCTGAGGCTGGTAACTTCATCATGTAAAAGTTGTGCCTGAGGCTGGTAACGTCATCATGTAAAAGTTGTGCCTGAGGCTGGTAACTTCATCATGTAAAAGTTGTGCCTGAGGCTGGTAACTTCATTATGTAAAAGTTGTGCCTGAGACTGGTAACTTCATCATGTAAAAGTTGTTCCTGAGGCTGGTAACGTCATCATGTAAAAGTTGTGCCTGAGGCTGGTAACTTCATCATGTAAAAGTTGTGCCTGAGGCTGGTAACGTCATCATGTAAAAGTTGGTCCTGAGGCTGGTAACGTCATCATGTAAAAGTTGTGCCTGAGGCTGGTAACGTCATCATGTAAAAGTTGTGTCTGAGGCTGGTAACGTCATCATGTAAAAGTTGTGCCTGAGGCTGGTAACTTCATCATGTAAAAGTTGTGCCTGAGGCTGGTAACTTCATCATGTAAAAGATGTGCCTGAGGCTGGTAGCGTCATCATGTAAAAGTTGTGCCTGAGGCTGGTAACGTCATCATGTAAAATTTGTGCCTGATGCTGGTAACTTCATAATGTAAAAGTTGTGCCTGAGCATGGTAACTTCATCATGTAAAAGTTGTGCCTGAGGCTGGTAACTTCATCATGTAAAAGTTGTGCCTGAGGCTGGTAACTTCATAATGTAAAAGTTGTGCCTGAGGCTGGTAACTTCATCATGTAAAAGTTGTGCCTGAGGCTGGTAACTTCATCAAGTAAAAGGAATTGTTACAGAAACCACCACTGCAAAAACTTGGTGAAGGATGGCAGCAAAGAGGACCAGTTGAAGTGATGGCTCCTTGCTCCAGAGGGAGCAAAAAGAATATATATTTATACATAATATCTCTGATAACCTGAATGATAGAGTAAATAATTCTATATATAAAATCCCAGCTTTTTCTGTCAGTAACGCTAAGGGATGCAACTTCGGTTGACAGTTAGACATTAATTGTTTTGTTTCCCCTATATGTACTCTCCCGAAAATAGTAACACTTTGTGATGATATCCGAAATTTCACCGATCAAAATATAGCATATAGTTGTTTGTAGGTATAAAATAACATAGGAATTACCGCGCCACCAAAATACTAGTTTTTTTCTCGGTCTCTAAAGAGTTAACGCATAAAAACCGATAGTAGAAAAAAATGCCAATGTGACGTCACAGACTTGCAAGCCTTTAACCAAAACGCACGTTTGAATGTTAGTATCGTTAGAAATTGTTTATTTCTTGGAAAAGGCAAGGGAGAGAGACGGGGAAATGCATAGAGCCCGTTTGAATTTTAAAACTGAAACTAACTGGCCAAATCGAACGATAGGAAAAATAAAGACTATAAATGACGATTAAAATGCTACTAATTAGTTATTAAATTTATAATATTCTTTAGTCTAAATATATTATATTACTGTAGGAAAAAAGATATATTATTGGCATAAATTTAAAGGAAAGACGAAAATGGTAAAAATAATAGCCAGAAGTATGAAACCTTATGCATTAGATGACAGACGGTAAACTAAGTAAATATTATCGTTCTGTATTAAAATGACTTAGATAATACTAGCGATATGGTAGAATGAAGACATATATAGACGTGCATGGGGCTTCTTTACTGATGCTGGCCATATTAAGGGGTGTCTCCTGATTTGAAAATAGTAGGTTAACTTTTTGAAAAAGACGCGTAGGAACCGAAGTCCCCTGACTGGTTGCTTAGAATAACTAAGAAGTGGGAATAAATACTCCGAGAGACGAGCGTTCCTCGCCACTTTCAAATTATAAGTTCACATGTATAGTTAGTGACGTATACAGACAAGTTGTGCTCATATGCGCTCGCTGTTCTGATAGTCAGCAGGAGATTCTGTGTGACCATTTATGGCCTGTAATTAACTTACATAGTGGAAAAATTCGATATTTCGAGTTTCTGGGTGAGAAACTGAAGTGAGCCAGTCACGTTGTTGTTCAACCATAGTACCTGTTTGAGGCCATATGAATTGAGTGCCTTACCTTATCTCGAATCCTGAAAGCTGAGCAGTGCTGTGTGCATGAAGACTTATAACCAGGACATCGCAGAATTGTCTACTCATATCGAAAGTTAAGCCCTGTGTTTTGGGGCCTTGTGAATTCACTGACTGATCCTCCTCCACCGATTATATCAACAAGATTTATAAAAAATGATGACATTATTGATCCCCCAAATATGTGCTTAATTTTGGAAGAGAGTACTACACTAAGAACACTTCCTAGTTCAGGAAATAATAGACTTTAGTAGTTAAACTGGTATGTGTGTAAATATATCTTGACGTTTAATCTTTTATGAATCAACTCAATTATAATTAATACATTTGTAAACAATTGTTCAGACCAAAATTCAATAGTGAGTTGTTTACTTACTTGTTTATTAACCTTAAAGTGTGGTTGTTGTTATTTTCTTCACATACATTGCATATACCCTAGACATCTAGCTACACAACACCCATACATCAGGACATATAAATTGGGGATAAAATACATAGCGGGTGGTAGTCATTGGTGGAAGCAAGACAGGTTCCCTGACATATATTTAGAAATTAAACTTCCTCAGGGGCTTGCATAGCTGACTTCACATCTGCTACACAAATATATACATAATTAATATCAACCCACCACACACTTACCAAAGAAGAATGTGCAAATGTCGGTGTGCATGAACAGTTGTGCAAGTGTTCGTGTGAATGCGCCAATAAAATCTGTGAACGGCGTGCATGTTCAAACTTTAACACCGGATTTAACACAATTACCCCCCCCCCCTCCCCCCCTCTGTTCACAAAGTTCCGGGACTCATTTTTTATCCGGAAAACCGTTATAAGGAGCTAGGTGATATTAACACAGTGCACGTGTCAACCACGTGCCACTATATGTACCAAACCTGAAGTTTGTAATTTCGCGCATGCGCTGTGTGGTAGCGTATAAGCGGATGTGACCTAGTAGTGCTCGTCGCGTTTCAAAAATGATCGGCAAAATTCTACAACGTGTGTGCATTGATTTCTGCTTTCGTCTAGGAAAAACTGGTTCCGAAACTCTCGAAATATTGCAAACTGCTTTCGGAGAGTCCTGTTTAAGTAGATCTAAAACATTTGAGTGGTATTCCCGTTTCAAAAGTGGACTCCGATCCTTTGAAGATGGCCCCCGTCAAGGGAGACCCTCCACCTCCCACACCGACGAGTTCGTAGCACGTGTGCAAGAAATGATACGCGCTGACCGACGTCTGACTATCAGAGAGGTTGCTGATGATATTGGAATATCAAGTGGTACGTTCCATAAAATCGTAACTGAAGATTTGCACATGAGACGGGTGTCAGCGAAACTCGTGCCACGCCATCTGACTGAGGACCAGAAGGACGATCGGTTGTCCATTTGCACTGACCTCCTTGAGATAGCAAAAAACGACACAAATTTCATGTCCTCGATAATAACTGGTGATGAAAGCTGGGTATACGGATATGACACGAAAACAGAGCAAATGTCCTCCCAGTGGCAAACGCAATCATCTTCTCGGCCGAAGAAGGCACGACAGGTCAAGTCCAATGTCAAGACCATGTTAATAGCGTTTTTCGACATTGATGGCCTGGTGCATCATGAATACGTCCCTATAGGACAGAGTTCAATGCTGAATTCTACAAAACAGTCCTGCAACGCCTCCGCGACGCTGTGCGCAGACATCGCCCTGAGAAGTGGCGCACAGGCAATTGGCTTGTTCATCATGACAATGCACCTGCCCACAGGTCTGTCACCACAACTGCATTTTTGACGAAACACAACATTCCATTGCTCCCGCATCCTCCATACTCACCCGATCTTGCTCCGTGTGACTTTTTCCTGTTCCCGCAACTTAAGAAAACAATGAAAGGTCGTAGATTCGATGACATTGAGCAGATTAGAGCCAACGCGACAAGACAAATGAGGGCTATTCCGCAAAGTGACTACCAGAGGTGCTTCCTTCAGTGGCAGGAACGTTGGAATAAGTGTGTATACTCACAAGGGAACTACTTTGAAGGAGATAGAACCAAATAGTATGTAAGTCTACTTATTCAATTCCAAAAAAATGAGTCACGGAACTTTGTGAACAGGGGAGGAAGAGTATGTTTTGTAAAATTTCCACATGTGTTTCCTCCAACAAGTTGAGTGTAAGTAAACAAAATGGACAACGAAACACGCCAAGAGCGTCGCATGCCCTTGAATTGTAAACGTAAGCAAAGATGGCGAAGACGCCAATTAAATGTTCACAACTAACATTGTTTTTCCAAAAGTATCTGAATAATTAAAATTGCAGTTAGGTATTGGTGGGCTTTTACACTAGTTCTCTCTATAAAATCCCAGCTTTTTCTGCGTAACGCTAAGGGATGCAACTTTCGTTGAAAGTTAGACATTAATCGTATTGTTTCCCTTATATGTACTCTCCCGAAATAGTAACACTTACCAAAGAACAATGCGCAAATGACGGTGTACACAAAAATATTTTTATAGGATGTGTGATCCCGTATACACACATTGGGATCGTCGCTGCTGCTACGTAGTTCGTGTACTGTGGTGATGCACAGTGGTGTTTTTTTAATAATACTTTTGAATAAGTAAAATTACCGTTAGGTATTGGTGCTTTTGAATTTAATTCCCGTCTTATGACGGGCTTTTACTTACTTACTTAGTCGTTCCCCTTCTACCGTGAGGTGTAGAGGTACGGGCTTTTACACTAGTGTAAATATAATCAAGATGTAAACATGTCGCCGAGCCCCCAACGAGAGTGATCATTTCACGTCTGATTTAGGAGGGTTCTCTTCCCCCCCCCCCCCCCCCCCCCCCACCCCACCCTTAGGAAAATACGTAGGTATTGCTTTAATCCGCGGTAATAGTGGTCTACGATTTACTGTGGTGAGGGCGTAACTTGAAATGTTACATTCAGCTGTACACGTTAAAGAAGAAAAAACCTGGAGTCCACAACGATGTAGTAGTACAGAAAGATATGTAGATTACCAAGGACAGCTAAGAAAGTAATGAGAATGTCCTGGAAGAAGTCAGTGCTCAAAAGAACTTATTACAAATTTTGGAATGGAACATCCTACTTTATTTGGGCATTTTATGAGAAGAGGACAGCTGAAATATATCGTGAGAACAGGAAAGCTGAAATATATCGTGAGAACAGGAAAGCTGAAATATATCGTGACAACAGGAAAGCTGAAATATATCGTGACAACAGGAAAGCTGAAATATATCGTGACAACAGTAAAGCTGAAATATATCGTGACAACAGGAAAGCTGAAATATATCGTGACAACAGGAAAGCTGAAATATATCGTGACAACAGGAAAGATGGAAGGAAAAAGAAACGATGGTCGAAAAAGAAGTCAACAATGGAAGTGATCAACAGCTCTGGAGAGACGTTGTGGACGAACATGATCCCCAACTCCAGCTGGCATGGCACATGAAGAAGAATAAGAAGACAATGTTCCAACTGCTGCGCACGGATCTAAGCAATGAAATTAAGAGACGTGTGCAGAATCTCAGCAAACGGTTGACGTGTGCAAATCACGTGTCTAAAAATTTCAAAAGTTCATGTGAAGAATTTCAAAGCATGAGACGAGGTGTCGAGTCATTCTATCATTTACTGCATGGGGCAGAATATTTTAGCATCCATAGATGCGTGCGTGTAGATCTCCTATATGTATGTATGTGCGTGTATATCTCCTATCAATGTTTGCGTGCGTGTATATTAGCCATCTGTATGTGCACGTGTGTAAATTTTCCATCGAAATGTGTATGCTTGCATATCTTCCATGTATGTTTGTGTGTGTGTGTGTGTGTGTGTGTGTGTGTGCGCGCGCGCACGTCTTCCGTTTAAGTGTGTGCTTGAGTATCTTACATCCATATCTGTGTGCTTGTGTATCTTACACCCGTACGTGAGTGACTACATTGTGTTTCCATCCTAGTGTATGTGCGTGTATGTCTGCTAAACGGGTATGGGTATTTGTACATCCATTGTCTGGCATAACTAATATTAATGGCCAGCTTAGCTGAGAGGGCTGATTAATCGGCCAGTGTTTGAAACAAGATCACATGACAATGGAGACACAGCTTTGAGTCTACTTTTTTGTTCCGCGTGGAAGTTTTTTTGTGCAGGGAGAATTTATGCGAGTCACAAAGCCGAAATCCACTGGGGGCTTCTTGATTAACTGGCACAGCTATGCAAATCAGTTTTACCTAAATAAAACTCCTAAGTGTCGAAATCTGGGAGCTGGGGATACACAATGTTCTTATTTTTGTAGGCAGTGTATTACGCCCTAGGCTAGGATGACCACATTTCGCAAAACAAATTTGTGTTTACTCTTATGTAAATTATTGGGGCTTAATCATGGATTTCGTAATCAGAAAGTCGAAAAAGAAGATACTCTAAACCAAACATTTAATGTCATTGTTATTTGAATTAAAAAATAATGAAACCATAGTTTATGTTTCATTATTGCAGTGTTTTTGAGCTTCACATGTTGGAATATTATTTTCAGTACTTGGGGCCTATGGGAGGCATTAATCCGGCACAATATGCGTAGACGAAGACCACTTTATGTGAATGCTTCTGCGTTTTATCAAGAGCAGGTACAGGAGCAATTGAGAAGCAGGGCATACAGGCCTGACACACACACACACACGCACACACACGCACGCACACGCACACGCACACGCACCCGCACACGCACACGCACACCCACACACACACACTCACACACACACACACACACACACACACACACACACACACACACACACACACAAATGATGCATATTACCAGCACAGCAGAAGTGAACAAGTGATAATCTTCGCACAGGCCATAACAGATTGTGATACCATTTATTCAGCAAGCTAAAGATAGGAATTACCGATGAGGGTAACTATGGCGCGGATAAAATTACTTCTGAACGTCTGCTTCAAAGGTGCCCAACATATGAGGAACAGAGAAAGGGTAAATGGCCATCACCAGTATCATGCCTGGAAAAACTCTACGGAGATATCAACAGCCTCAAGTTGACAACTGATGTCTTTGAACATATTCAAGTTGACAACTGCTGTCTTTGAACATATTCAAGTTGACAACTGCTGTCTTTGAACATATTCAAGTTGACAACTGCTGTCTTTGAACATATTCAAGTTGACAACTGCTGTCTTTGAACATATTCAAGTTGACAACTGCTGTCTTTGAACATATTCAAGTTGACAACTGATGTCTTTGAACATATTCAAGTTGACAACTGCTGTCTTTGAACATATTCAAGTTGACAACTGCTGTCTTGAACATATTCAAGTTGACAACTGCTGTCTTTGAACATATTCAAGTTGACAACTGCTGTCTTTGAACATATTCAAGTTGACAACTGCTGTCTTTGAACATATTCAAGTTGACAACTGCTGTCTTTGAACATATTCAAGTTGACAACTGCTGTCTTTGAACATATTCAAGTTGACAACTGCTGTCTTTGAACATATTCAAGTTGACAACTGCTGTCTTTGAACATATTCAAGTTGACAACTGCTGTCTTTGAACATATTCAAGTTGACAACTGCTGTCTTTGAACATATTCAAGTTGACAACTGCTGTCTTTGAACATATTCAAGTTGACAACTGCTGTCTTTGAACATATTCAAGTTGACAACTGCTGTCTTTGAACTTATTCAAGTTGACGTCTGATGGTGAACGAAGAAGAAGAATGCTTCGGCTCTGGGGGAAGCAGACGACTACTGTTTGATTGCTCTGTCACGTGTGCTGTAAGGGTGCATGATGATTTCATCTTTACTCTCACGGCGATTATCTGAATATTGCCTGGGGTTGTAGTGAGCACGTGATTAGTTTTGAGTGAGTTCTGTGTTTTGAGTGAGTTCTGTGTTTTGAGTGAATTCTGTGTTTTGAGTGAGTTCTGTGTTTTGAGTGAGTTCTGTGTTTTGAGTGAGTTCTGTGTTTTGAAACTTAAGTAAAATTAAATATGATGCGTGGACCAAACAGCATGTTTTGAATTTTGACGCAGAAGATTGAGGCATGAATCTGCTCTGATGTACTGTATCGTGCGCAATGGTGCATTCTTCGTCATCTTGTTGTACGAATTAATACGAAATTTTCTTGATTACCCATGAAATAAGTTTGTGTAGATAAAGACCACCGTGGGTGAATACTTGTGGGGAGCTGACATGTGCCGTTTGATTGTTGTGACACGAGAATGCTGCATGGGTATATGATGATTTCATCTTTTTTCACATAGCACTTGCAGGTGTTAAGTGCATGACAAGTGACAATTATAGTATTGCTAATTTAAAATATCTCATTAGCTATACTATTTTTTTTTCAGCAAACAAACAGGCAAACACATGATACAGTACTATTAATTTAAAAAAAAAAACATGGAATTTACATCTTTTATTAGTTGCAATACATTAATTTAGCAGACATCGGTTGTTTTAATATATTTGTTTCTGAACTTCTGTATGGTTCTAGAGCCATTATTCCGGCATAACGAACATGGGCTTCAATCTCTCATTGGTTGGACCAGGAAGTATTTGCTGTAGTTTAAGTCGAAGTTTAAGACAGAGACCTGCGGCTTACGTCTAGTCATTGTTACATGTGTAGTAATGCCATTTGGGGAGGGGCTACATTGAAATGATATTTTCGTTATTAATCACACGATTTCAATGACAATGCATAGACTTAACCTACATCAATCACAGACTTAACCTACATCAATCACAGACTTAACCTACATCAATCACAGACTTAACCTACATCAATCACAGACGTAACCTACATCAATCACAGACTTAACCTACATCAATCACAGACTTAACCTACATCAATCACAGACTTAACCTACATCAATCACAGACTTAACCTACATCAATCACAGACGTAACCTACATCAATCACAGACTTAACCTACATCAATCACAGACTTAACCTACATCAATCACAGACTTAACCTACATCAATCACAGACTTAACCTACATCAATCACAGACGTAACCTACATCAATCACAGACTTAACCTACATCAATCACAGACTTAACCTACATCAATCCCAGACGTAACCTACATCAATCCCAGACGTAACCTACATCAATCACAGACTTAACCTACATCAATCACAGACGTAACCTACATCAATCACAGACTTAACCTACATCAATCACAGACTTAACCTACATCAATCACAGACTTAACCTACATCAATCACAGACGTAACCTACATCAATCACAGACGTAACCTACATCAATCACAGACGTAACCTACATCAATCACAGACGTAACCTACATCAATCACAGACGTAACCTACATCAATCACAGACGTAACCTACATCAATCACAGACTTAACCTACATCAATCACAGACGTAACCTACATCAATCACAGACGTAACCTACATCAATCATAGATACGCATAATGAAGAGTTTGATGGTATTACATCATCGGTTGTCATGGAAACGGCGGCCATATTGGATTATATTATTCTATTTCAATTTCATAAGGCTTTTTTATTAATTAATCTATCATTACCAAATTTAAACCCATTGTTTATCATTATATTGTAAAACTTTTGTCAGATTGGATTTTTGATACCATAAGTAAATTTTTAGACATAATTTTAAAGCTTGTATCTATAAATAATTACCATTTTCTCAAAATTGTACAACATTATTTGCAATAAATCAAAATGTTGATAAGATATCAATAAATGGATTTGACAACAGTTTTAGTATCCTATAGAAAGTATTTTTGCCAAATCTGATATTGATTGACAAAAAAAATGGGGAAGTTATAAGAACATTAGTAGCGTAAAACAAGGTTCTGAAAAAATCTACATTTTCTTCACAGGAAAAGCACCATTTCTGAAGAAAATACTATTTACTAAATCAAAAAAAAAAAAAAAAAAAAAGAACATTCACTTAGATTGTGTTCTGACAAATAATTTTCAAAGATTTAGATTCAGGGAAATATAAATTATACGAGTTGAGATTAATCCCAATTTTCATGTTTCTGCTGTTTTGACGTAAAATTCTCTGTAGCTCCTCCCCTTAACTTGACACAGACAATAGCGCCTGCAATGGCTGTAAGAATTTACCTCTAGAAATACACAATTCCATCAATAATTTTTATATAACGTGGTCGAAAGCATTATGATAACCTACATTTTAATAAACAATGAAAAAATTGGTTCTTTCTTCCAAAGCTTCAAAAGCGAATACATAACGAACATATGTCTTTAATTAGACTTAACAGTCTCGGGGCAAATGAAAACATGAATTGTAATCTATTCTTAACGAACCCATTTACTTGGAGACAAGTAACAGTTGATAAATATCATAATCGTAACCGCTCTTAGCTGTTAGTGTCAAATATGGACACTGTATGAAGAAGAGGAGAAGAAAGATTTACCGAAAATCGTTTTTTATGCGAGATGAAGACAGCAGGTCACCACACGATTCCAGAAAAATAGTTGCAAATATGTTTATAAAAGTTAAACGGAGAAAAGGTGAGATCCAGACGTTTGTGAGAAGACTACTATCTTTAAGGTGCATCAGGTCAATCCAGATGTCATTCATCCAGGCGTAGTCGACCATGCCTGTTCACAAATCTCGATGTTTGTTCTTCTCTGCCAGTTATATTGTTGATCTATCCGTATGACATAGCAAGTGACAATCCATGAGCTTTTCTCTCTGTCTTCCTCCGCTTCACTTTCCTTCTAATTGTCCTACAGGCACGATGTTTTCAAGAGCTCCTTATTTGATCAAGTGTCCAGTGAAGGGTGATTGTCTTCTCCTTATATATTGTGGCGAGAGGTTTTGTTTGGCTCTTGGATCAGTATAGTACTGACAATTACAGAAATAGAATTCCTGCAGAAAATGGTGAAGTCCCAGTGTCTGAGAGGACTACTGGTATCACAAATTAGTTACGGCTGTGAATGTTCTGATCTCGAAACAATAGTAGAGAGGAGACCGACATAAAGCGCCACCTCCGCTGTGTAACTAACTGTGATATTAATAAACAAGGAAACAGATTTTACTTAACTAAGATAAAATTGACAAGTCGTTCAAATACAATTTCCTTCTTATTTATTTAGTATATACACTATCTACTCTTGTGCTGAAGGGTGAATGTTGAAAAATTAAATGTAATGAATTTGTAAGTTTACATATGATTTACAAATATTTATATTTATATATATATATATATATGTAAATAAATATTACAACAAGTTTTCCAATTATAGGAACAAAAATTATATCAGCTGTGCTGTTAATTAAGGATATACACTTATCAGCTATGTTGTTATTTTTGTCTCTTGCTATGCTAATTTCAGTTTCTCATCACTGACAGTTTCTATGCTCACAATGCCGACAGAAATGGTACTAATGTGTACTCATCTCTCTTAAGTCTGTTCTGCTTTGTTTGGTTCACACACTCCTGCTGAGGCTCGTTACTTTAGCCCACCCAAGACTGAGGGGGACCAAAGATGTAGAGTCTGGTCAACCTCTATGCTCCTGCGGAGTTCCAGGCAGCGGGATTGACTCGAACATACGACCTCAGGTTTTTAGGACACAAATAAACCTGTAACAAAGCAAAAATAGGGGCTAATTTCTGTCCTCAAGCCCACCTATTTCTAGTGTGAGTGAAATGAGCGTGTCTCAGATGTATGCATGTAGGATGAATGACAACATGGCTCAGTATGATTTAGCAATAGCGAGACAAGACATGTGTCTACTTGCAAAGCATTCTTTCTGATAAACTAATACATGGATACATTCAATAATATAGATTCAATACATGAATACATTTGATACATGAATACATCCCATAATATAAATCAATACATGAATAAATCCAATAATATGTACACCTAGGTGTGATACAACAATGTCCTTCCCCCTATACTATACCACGCCCTCTCTGACAAGTGTTATACTAGCGGGTAACATATATCCTAACAATATTGTTATGTTCTTATGATAGGAGTATATGCGACGAGGACTGTTTGGTGATATATCAGGTTGGAGTTATAGGAGACAATAGATTGGAGTTAGATGCGACAATAGAATGAGTCCTGACAAGGACTGTTTTGGTTATATTGCAGTTGGAGTTAGATGAGACAATAGATTGAGTCCTAACAAGGACTGTTTTGGTTATATTGCAGTTTGGAGTTATCAGAGACAATAGACTGAATATAGGAGACAATAGATTGAAGTATGAGTCCTATTAGTCTTCGTCTATTCACTTAATTCCCCCAAGATACAATCAGTAACCTGATAGGTAGTATAATGACACACAACAAATACCAACGGTTATCGTAAATATATTTACCCTCCTAAGATTTTAAACTGGCCAGGTTTTGACGCGACTTAGTGAAGTAGGTTGCAGGTCGATGCCCTCAGGTAAGCAACAAATCACAGTGACAGGTTCTTCCACTTCAGTCGGTCGGTCTGGCTTCGTTTTTGGTGTTGCGTGTTTAGCATAAAATCCGCCCGATTATATAGGCAAGTAAATACTTGAGGAAAGCTTTCGGTTGGTTCCTGGCGGAGCAAAATGATTGGTTTCCTCCGGTTTTGTACCTGGTCTCATACAGCCTAATTTTATTCAGTTTTTAGCCGCCATCTTGCGTGAACTGCGTGAACAGTATAATTTATTCTGTCTCAGAGACTGGTGAACGGTGCAAGTTGATTGGTTGAAGCAAATCTGTATCTCGACATAGTGATTAACAAAGTAGTGGGTTACACTTCGTTTCACGACATATATGTTATTATATTTCTTTGTTCATTAGTTCTTCCCAAACATTTTTTTTCCGTGAATTATCTCAGCAATCAGTGGCATTTTCAACATTCTTCTGAGAAACCCCATCTCTGTTGCCTTCCATAATTTTTGCATTTTTCTTGTGTGCCCAAAGTCCAGGACTCACTTCCATACAATAATACTGGTGTCTATATAATCTTTCTGAACCCTTTTTCGTGTGTTGAATAAAGACAAGGATTTATTGCAAAGTATGTTTCTCAATTTATAGAATATCCTTTTTGTTTAACATATTGTTTGTGATCTTAATATCATTGATGTTATTGTGTGGGTGTGGGTGTGTGTGGGTGTGTGTGTGTGGTCTCTCGCGGCAAAGGTACCGGGTTCGATTCACGGTATAGACACGCTTCAGTCTACCCGGATGTAAACGGGTACATGGCCTTGCTCTTGAGTTAAGGAAGGAAAAGGCAGCAAGGAAGAGAACTAGTCACCTCACGCCTCATTGCTGGACCTCGTATTGTGATGTCTGTAATACTTCACTCCCCTAGGGCAGTATCTGGTATGGGACTACATTGACCTGTGGATAGCTACCAGTGCTGCTGTTGTTGCTGTTGTTGTTGCTGTTGTTGTAGTTGTTGCTGCTGTTGTTCCTGTTGTTGTTGCTGCTGCTTTTGTTGTTGTTGCTGTTTTTGTTGTTGCTGCTGCTGTTGTTGTTGTTGTGGTTGTTGTTGCTGCTGCTGTTGTTATTCAGGCTGAGTCTGCACGTTCTTCTCCTGCTGTATCAAATATTTTCTGTAGATGGTTTTCGCTGTCTGTTATTAATAATGTGTCTCTAGCATGGCACAAGTCATTTATAATGTCACCTCCAACACGCATTCCTCGTTCATCTTTGACTGACCTCATGATGTGATCTCAGTATATAGAGAATAGATCTTATTCAGGAACACATCCTTACCTCCCTCCTAGTTTTATTGACTGTCCATTTTATTCCCCGTTTTTTTTTTTGTCTTCTATGCACAGCTTCATAGTAGTAGCCTTTTACGACAACCATGAAGTTGCCAGCCTAATGCACAGCTTCATAGTAGTAGCCTTTTACGACAACCCTGAAGTTGCGGTAGACCTATTTTTTCTTTGTCTCCACAGAAACTTCCGGGAACTATAAGGGGACTTTTAACTAAACTGAGAGACAGACAATGGAATGGCGTGGAAACCTCTTCAGAATGGGGTAAAATAAGTTAGCATTACGAGCCTTCAACTGCAGACTTTCTAACTGCAGAACACGGGGACGCCTGACATGAAATTGAAAAGCCAATAATAAATCATTTGTGATGAAACATTATAAAACTCTGGCCAAAGCAGTAAATCTCGCCACAAGACCGAATATTTCTTTCCTCATAGTGGCTCCAGCTGCATGGCTGGAAGGAAACTATAAACTTAAACCTGGCTGACTCTTTGTATTCGTGGATCACGTGTGGCAGGTCATTAAAGTCTCATTTGTACCTTAGCTGTCCTGGCTGTGACTTTTGTAGACAGGGTTCTTTCCTCTTCTCTCCTCTGGGGAATCACAGACACTGACGGCCGTCATGCCTGTCCTAGAGAAGCCCCTTTCAGACGAGAATCGATGACGTGTGTTACGTAATTCCTGGAAACAGTCTGAGGATAAGAGAAGGTAGTCAGCTGTGTATATGTGTAAACATATGGTGGTGTAATGTTATTGTCGATAAGATTTACAGCGTGAGTGAATCATGTGTAAACATATGGTGGTGTAATGTTATTGTCGATAAGATTTACAGCGTGAGTGAATCATGTGTAAACATATGGTGGTGTAATGTTATTGTCGATAAGATTTACAGCGTGAGTGAATCATGTGTAAACATATGGTGGTGTAATGTTATTGTCGATAAGATTTACAGCGTGAGTGAATTATGTGTAAATATATGGTGGTGTAATGTTATGGTCGATAAGATTTACAGCGTGAGTGAATCATGTGTAAACATATGGTGGTGTAATGTTATGGTCGATAAGATTTACAGCGTGAGTGAATCATGTGTAAACATATGGTGGTGTAATGTTATTGTCGATAAGATTTACAGCGTGAGTGAATCATGTGTAAATATATGGTGGTGTAATGTTTTTGTCGATAAGATTTACAGCGTGAGTGAATCATGTGTAAATATATGGTGGTGTAATTTTATTGTCGATAAGATTTACAGCGTGAGTGAATCATGTGTAAATATATGGTGGCACAATTTTTATGTATACAAGATTTACAGCGTTAAATGAATCATGTGTAAATATAGATTGGTATAATTTTAATTGTCTACAAGGTGTACTGGGCAAGTTAATCATGTGTAAATATATGTTACTAAGCAAACTCTAATTTAAAGCGCGTCCAGTCACCAGTGATTCACATCTAAATGAAATCAAAGCAAGAACTACACTGTATATATAACTCGTAGCTTCAAACTGCATGGACAAATTATTGAATTGAAGAGTGACAGAAACAAAGAAGTGAATAAAACAAACAGGAGTAGAGTTGTAAAGTGTTACATATCAGGGATCACAGAGTTTGATTGTCAACGAAAACACTTTATCAAACTAGCACCATTTATCGAAAAAAAGTACATAGGATTAGTATATATTATTGATGCGATGCTTCGAAAAAGAGGAAAAATTGAAATTTCTCGACAAAATACATAAGATTTTAAAAATATTATTGGTACAATACTTAAAACAGAGAAGAAATCGAAAATGTCGTGATCTCTAGCGACACATGGGTGCCAGACAAGCACATTAAACATATGAAAATACAAGAAATAGAAGAGAATATGAGAGCTGAGTATTAAGACAGATGTAGCGTGTTACAGAAAAATGAGACGAGAAGTCATCGAGGGCGACGAGAAACCCTCCAATAATCAACAAGACAAAAACATGTTCAAATCATTAAGCTGGACGAGTTATGAATTATAAATTAAACTAAAAACATAGGAATGAAGAATAACACAAAAACAGAATGCGTGATAGAGAATGAGAGAGACAGAAAGAAAGACCGACCAGTAACGGTACCTGGATAAATTGACCAAATGACTTTGAAGAAAGTTGAAAATATAGCTGATTCAGGACAGTATAGGTCGCACGAAATATATAGATATGGTAGTCAACACTTTTCAACACGGCACTGGATGATGGTGTTTTGTTGTTTTCTTCGTTGTTTTTGTGGTCCTTTTTTTGGGTCAGGAAGCGTAGGAGTGGAAAGACTTAGAAAATAGAACACAGAATCGAAAGGAGAGTTCTTGTTTCCGGTGTGCACCCACTTTTGTTACCAAAGTTCATTATTTCACGTATTGACTGTCATTACAGAAGCGCGAGAAATATATATTTGTGAAATATTTTTGGAAAACATATCAATGAAAAATAATAGTATGGAAATCAAGACATAACTTACACGTAAACTTTCAAAGTTTGAACTGCTGTTAGAGAACTGTCTCCACCTTCATTAGTCTGGTTATTCTATGTAATTCTATTTCAGCTACGTCTGTAACACCGGTTTTCACTTAGTGCATTCCACTCTTCTTCCACCCCACCCCATTTTTACGCCATCCCTTGAATTTCTTTCAGTGACTCTCAAAGTGTTGCAAAGTCCCCATGTAAGGTCCTGGGGGTCCCCATGTAAGGTCCTGGGAGTCTCTGATGAGACAAGGAAAGAATAGTACTACTGCACCCTCGGGCTAGTGGTAACAAAGCGAGTTATATGAGGTTGTGTATGGGGCGGGCGACCTCTATATGTAAGATAAAAGGTTACAGAAAACATATCTGCACCGGTTGGTGCTTTGGTGTAGAGTTCCTCAACGGGCCATCTGTAGTGGTTGGTGCTTTGGCGTAGACTTCCTCAATGGGACATCTGTAGTGGTTGGTGCTTTGGCGTAGACTTCCTCAACGGGACATCTGTAGTGGTTGGTGCTTTGGCGTAGACTTCCTCAACGGGACATCTGTAGTGGTTGGTGCTTTGGCGTAGACTTCCTCAACGGGACATCTGTAGTGGTTGCTCTATGCTCCATAAGGAGCGAAAGAAGATGATTATGATGATGACGATGACGATGATATAATAAGGACGCTTCGGAGTAATATGCTGACAACATATGTTTAAGCAATAAACTTGTTTGTTGTTTCTTTCTAATCAGCTAACCCCAGATAGAGATGTTTTGTTTCCTTGCTGAACACTGCGCGGATGATCTCGCTTTAGCTACTCGATACAGACATCCGAGTCTCAATCATTTGTACAGCTATAGTCATATTGCAAGATTATGAAAGAGACCTCTACTGTTAACTATAATCATATTGTAATAGACCTCCACTTTAAATTTTTTTCATAACTAGAAGCACGCTAACAGATTATGAAGAGAACTCTAATTTCTTATAAGCTTGAAAAGTATAGTCAGCAAGATTATAATGATAGCTCTACTTTCTTATCATTTTATAACTATAATCATTTGATAAGACTTCGAGCATAGCGCTATTTCTTTGTTACCTTTATAAGTATAATCAAATTACTACGTTATAACTAGACCTCAGTTATATATCATCATCATAACTATAATTAAATTTAGAGTACAGCTCAACTATAAGTAAAATGTAAGTATAATAAAAATAATGAAATGTATTTTGTTTGGTCTGAACCTAAACTTGTCTGTCATCTTTACAACTTTAAAGGAATAACCCCATCCCCCCCCAAAAAAAACCAATTTGCTTGATCATTTAATTTCTTTGTTTTGTTGAAATTGTGGATATCTTGTGCACATGAATATTCCACAGGCAAACACAAACATGGGCATGCAGAAGTTAAAAAAACAAAACAAAACGAAAAACAGCAAAACCAAAGAAGGTTACACACACACTTTTATTAAAACAGCAAAACAAAGACACTTTACAACGAGCAAAATTCCAGGCAGTTTTGTCTTAGATGTAAATGACTTCACTTCTTGCTGTACACTGATTTATAATTGACAACAGTTAGCTAATTGTCTATAACTGTGCCGGGACTACTTAACCAAACGTGCCAATACCTAGTTTATTTTTAAATATACTATCCAGCCTTAGAGTAAGTGAAGAAATACATTTTGGAACGAAATATCTACTAACAGCTTTTAAAGTCATCAATGATCTTAATTTATTTATTACAAATTGTAAAATCATTTTTGCAGTCAGACTTCATACGAGCGTGCAATTTTACTAAATACACCTTGACAGAACTATGGTTAAAAAATACGAAACTGGTGAAATATGTATCAGAATGAAAAGAACATACAGTTTTTGGGACACTCTGAAGCACGATCTCGTACCCTCTTGTTTCGGCTTAATGATGGAAAAGTTTAAATGAATACACTCTGCACTTTGTGAGTTAAAAATGAAAAGCTGTTTTGTGCGCGTAGGAAGCTATCACTGGGTCGGCACAACTGTGTGTATTGTAACCCTAATACATAACCTTAAAACGATCATTTAAACTTGAGACGATTCTTAAGAAAACAAATTCAGCGACAAATATTTGATATGACACAAAGATTATTATTTAAAACACACACGCGCACGCGCTCACACACACACACAACTTGGACAAAATAAAATAAAATAAATAAAAATAGTGATACAATCCAGAAATCTGGAAACAATGGCGTCCCTGCCTCGACGGTACTAGCTGCTGGTTTGGTGGAAGTGTTAAACGAATGAATTTTCATTCAGAGAGTGCGCTGTCATTTGATCGTGCTCTTTATAGTCTAAGTGCAATATACGTCTTGCAAGCTTCGATAATTTATTTGCTAATGTTACGTACTAAGACAACACACGTATTAATTCAGATAAGAGATCTATATCAAGTGTGTCAGGAAGTCGCTATCTTGATAGAATACCAGATACCATAGACTCACTGATAAAATATAAAACTGGTTGATAGAGCCAGATGCTATAACTACTAAGAGGAATAATATAATTTACAGTCTGGAGATTCGAAGTCAGTTCAGCAACAAGATAACAGAAGTACTAGACAATATAGAGATTCGAACTCAGACAGTCCAAGACAATACGGGAAGTAATAGACAGTCTATAGATTCGGAATCAGTTCAACCCCGTCCTGACCAGCGTTGCAACTCTGAATTGTGGAAAAAAAACTAGATATTGGCCACTTGGGCTACTTAAGGCGATTTTTGGGTTATTGTGACCGATTTTGGGCGATGTCTAGGTGATGTTCTTCAGCTAATGAAAGAAAATGACACCTAGACGGGACAAAAAAAAACAAACAAACAAACAAACCTAGATCTAAGAGAATCCACCTTGGAGTGGCAACGCTGGTCCTGACCACAAGGTTAGTAATAGAAAACCTAGAGATTAGAAGTCAGTTTTAGTAAAGGTACATCCTCAAAGCATGATTTCAAACAACCGAGTTATCTATTACTAACTTCTTCCTCTACTCTTTTATGTTGTACTATTGTTCCGTGTCGACACAACTCTTTCTCCTAACAATTAGTTTCTTATAATTTTTAACAGCCATAAGCCTTAGGTTTCTCCATCTCCCTAGCACCCACTTGTGATAACCTAGGTGAGACCAACTTAGGTAAAATTCAAGTATTCTAATCCCGATGAGAGAAATCTTCTTAGCATTCACTGGTGGAACCATAGATGATGCCAAGCGCCTTCCTAAAAACTAAACAAATATGAACTAAGTCATACTACCAAGCATTTGCTGACACTAACCTAAATGAGACAAATCTCCCTAGCATTCACTGACGCTTACCAAAATGAGACCAATCTCTATAGCATTCATTAACTCTAACCCAGATGAGACCAATATCTATAGCATTCATTGACTCTAACCTAGATGAGACCAATCTCTATAGCATTCATTGACTCTAATCTAGATGAGACCAATCTCTATAGCATTCACTGACTGTAACCTAGATAAGACCAATCTCTATAACATTCATTGACTCTAACCTAGATGAGACCAATCTCTATAGCATTCACTGACTGTAACCTAGATGAGACCAATCTCCCTAGCATTCACTGACGCTTACCAAAATGAGACCAATCTCTATAGCATTCATTAACTCTAACCCAGATGAGACCAATCTCTATAGCATTCATTGACTCTAACCTAGATGAGACCAATCTCTATAGCATTCATTGACTCTAATCTAGATGAGACCAATCTCTATAGCATTCACTGACTGTAACCTAGATAAGACCAATCTCTATAACATTCATTGACTCTAACCTAGATGAGACCAATCTCTATAGCATTCACTGACTGTAACCTAGATGAGACCAATCTCCCTAGCATTCACTGACGCTTACCAAAATGAGACCAATCTCTATAGCATTCATTAACTCTAACCCAGATGAGACCAATCTCTATAGCATTCATTGACTCTAACCTAGATGAGACCAAGCTCTATAGCATTCATTGACTCTAATCTAGATGAGACCAATATTTATAGCATTCACTGACTCTCACCTAGATGAGATCAATATTACTAGCACAGCATTTACTGACTCTCACCTAGATGAGACCAATTTCTATAGCATTCACTGACTCTAATCTAGATGAGACCAATCTGTACAGCATTCACGGACTCTCATCTACATGAGACAAATCTCTCTAGCACAACATTCGCTGACTTTCACCTAGATGAGACATAAAAGGCTTCCTCTCATGTTTACTGTATCACAGAACAAGTCATTATACACAATAAAATACCAGCAGATGAACATACCAGCAGATGAAAATGTTAAAATGGGAGAGAATTCTCGCGCGGGAGCATCTTCGAGAGCAGAGTGTCGTACAGATCTCACACGCGTTATTTCATCTGTATCTTCATATGAATATTTCTTACTTACTTACTTAGTCGTTCCCCTTCTACCGTGAGGTTTAGAGGTTTGGAAGAGAGAGCGCTAGACTATTCTATCGACTGTCTTCCTCCTGGCCTGGTTCCATTCTAGTCCTCGGTCCTTCAAAGATTGTCTAATGTTGTCCTCCCAGCGGACTCTGGGTCGTCCTCGGGGTCTGGATCCTTGGCTCTTTGTTTCCCATGCTTGTCGTGGTAGCCGATCTTCTCCCATTCTGCAGACATGGCCAAACCATCTTAGTTGGGACTGTTCTACTTGGGTCTGTAGGGGGTGGCATTTTAGGCCCTGACGTATCGTCTGGTTGCGTACCATGTCTCTTCTTGTTACTTCAACCACCTTCCTCAGATACCTCATTTCTGAGGTTTGGATCTGGCTTTTATGGGTTGTAGTCATTGCCCATGACTCGCATCCATATGTCAAGACTGGGACATAGGTGGAGCGGTATACAGCCATCTTCGTTTTCTTACCAACCTCTCTCTTGCTGAGGAATCCTCGATTTATGGCCTGAAAAAGTCTCCCAGCCGCTGCTTTTCGAGTGGCCAACTCTTCTTTGATGCCTCCCCCTCGGTCTATAATAGCTCCGAGGTATTTAAAGTGGTCGACCTGCTCCAGGACCTGTTCTCCCAGCTTAATCTGATGTCTTCTTTCTTCTCGTGATATCACCATGGATTTTGTTTTAGAGCTGCTTATGACCATCCCTCTCTTCTCCAGCTCTTCCTTCCAGACTTGCAGGTTGGATTGGAGATGTGCCTCTGATTTCATGAATTCATGTACACAAAATAGATCTGACAATTATTTGTAATCTTTATAATCACAATAGCATTACGGGTATCGAATATGAATACGCCTGAAATCGTTTGTCAAGTTTATAATTACATACAAATGCAGATTCCAATTCGACCGCCATTTGTCGATTATCTTTGTAACTGTAATAAGATTACAACTCAACGAGTCTACAATTGTTTAGCTATAATCAGATTACAAGCACCGTGCAGTATATGAAAAGACTTCATTTTCCTCGCCGCTTTCAAAGCGATTATCATATCATTATAAGAGCATTAAAAGACTGAAGTATCTTTACTACTTTATTATTTAAATCTCACCAAAGAAGAGATTATCAACATCGCTTTTGTCATAAGTTATTTACTGGGCAACTGTACAACGTCCTACGCAAACTTCGATTCTTACAATGTAAATTATATAAATGCATTGTTAAATTAAGTATTCGTTAACAGCGTATTCATTTTTTTTTCAGCCGAAAGTGGTAAGATATGAAGAGAAAAGCTTTTAAACCAGTCAAAAGCACTTGAGTGGTCACACTGAAGAGATTAAGTTATTCATTTAAAGATCGATAAAACCCTAAAAACTCCAATGAGGGTGGTAACATTTAATCCAGCAGTCCACATTGAATCGGAATCGTCGTGACAACGGAATCATCATTCCTGTGGTTATACACACCCACACTCTCTTTGTATGCCTCACAGGGAGCATAAGGTCAAAGTTGACCCCTTTTCTGGAAGTTTGTGACAATTCACGTCTTGCTCACGTGCAGTTGTGATTTTTGTAACAATTTATTTTTCATGATGAGTTTGGCAGCCGTAGTCACAACTTCACATTCATTCACTAACTTTCAGCTCCCAAATGAACATAGGTGTTAAAAAATTCACATAATAAAGTCCTCATGTTTCGTTCCGTCAGCTCAAGATCTTTTTATGATTTATACATTTCTTTCATTTCTGTCACCAGTTCTTTTCTCCATGTGCTGTTCTGTCTCCATATACTTCTCTTACCCTGGGTAATCCAGGAGAAGGACGGCCTTATAATTGTGTCTACATATTTCCTCAGTGTGTGTCCTATCCATTGCCAGCGTCTTCTTCTCATCATTAGTCCCAGTGGCGCTTGTCTGGTTCTTGTCATCATTTGTCCCAGTGGCGCTTGTCTGGTTCTTGTCATCATTTGTCCCAGTGGCGCTTGTCTGGTTCTTGTCATCATTTGTCCCAGTGGCGCTTGTCTGGTTCTTGTCATCATTTGTCCCAGTGGCGCTTGTCTGGTTCTTGTCATCATTTGTCCCAGTGGCGCTTGTCTGGTTCTTGTCATCATTTGTCCCAGTGGCGCTTGTCTGGTTCTTGTCATCAGTTCCGCATTGCTGATCATGTATTTATTAATCACATTTTGACATAAAATAAGTTAGAACATCATTTAATAAACCAGATCACATGGCCTTTTATATTTGGGCACGCTCCCTTATATAACCTACGGACCCCTGTGTCTAGGCTGAACAGTGCGCACCTTGCCAAAACCAGGCAAACTTTTTATTTTTTATAAAGTGTTAGACCACAGTTTATAATCCTACGTCCAGGGGGCTCCACCAGATTGGTCCAAACGGGCCCTGCAATTACTAAGGCCGATCGTGTTGGTAATTATGTGGTTGTTTTTGGATAATGATATTAATGATAATGACAACCATCATCATCATCATCAATATTCCGATTCTTGAGAAGCAATGACCTTCAACAAGTTCACGCCACGCCTTCCTGCTCTGCGTCATGCGTCCAATCCTTTATGCATTAGCTCAGTGCTCGGCAACCTTGTTTGCTTCACGGCACACTTAAGTGTCCTTCAGAATTTCACGGCACACTATAATACTTAAGTTTATAAAAAGGTAAATGCATAGGTAGCTACTTATAGATACTAACGCAGGCAAGTAAAGTGTTAGAGAGTTCACTATACTAGATCCAGCTTTATGAGTAGGGGGTGACCAGGTATATAAGTGGGTGGATGAGGTAAATATTTTTTAATTCGCTACAATCATGAGACAACGCTCCCTAGTTTTTTGTGATGGATCTGTGGTTTCTGTTGTTGTTGCTGCTGTTTAACTAGGGCTGCTGAGCTCGTCCTTTTTTCACAGCCAACGCCATGTTGAAGAGTTTGTAGAGAGCCTGACAGTTGCTGTCTACTTTCAATGGAGAATCCTGGCACAGCTGTCTCAGATTTACTTTTACTTCTCCCTAGCTGGTGCTTGCAGGCGCCCAACGGCCTTATCTTCATTTTGTGCATAACGGTTTTGAGGAGCAGCTGTCTGTCAAGCTCCACTCCTAAGAAAACTGGATTTTCTTCTCAAAAGAAGATGTCCGTCGAGTTTTAGTTGGTTCACCTTCTTGATTTCCTGGATGCTCCAAGTGATAAAGTTGTATACTTGTTTTACATCTTAATTTTTAGCTTCCAGAGCTTGCAAGACATAGCTATTGTATTATTTTAGCTGGTGCCAGTTTGTTGTATTTTTCTGCTGTCCAAATGAACAGGTCTTCTGTATACAGTGCTTTTGATACCTTCAAGGTGGGAGGTCAGTTATGAAAAAGAGGGAGCAACTTAATGCTGACCATTATGGTAAGCCCCTCCAGTGTTATTTTGTGAATGATTTAGTGTCTTCTACTGTTGTTTATATATTTCTATTATTTTGGAATGCTTAAATCCAGAGGTATATTTTCTCCGTGTATGACTATTCTAGTCATTTTGGCGTCGAGTCTCTGTCTCCGCACTGTGTTGTATGCTTGTTGCAGACCGTTGATACAAATGTGGTGTGTTTAACTCCTTGGAAAATATGTAAGTTTTATTTTTTTTTTCTCTATGCACAAAATGTAAGAGTTTTTCGTCTGTTCTGCAACCTTGTCTGAAGCCTGTCTGACTATCATCGATGATCCTATTTCTTTCCAGCCACCAGTAAAGCCTATGATTAACCATTATCTCACGGAGTTTTCTAATTGCTGAGGTTAGTGAGACTGTTCAGTAGATTCCGGGTTCTTCAGCGGCTTTTGTTTTTTTAGACTTGGTCAAAAGCAGGGCTGGTTGCAAATATCGAAGGATGAGTAGGAACAGAACAAGTCAACAAATTTCTAATAATCTCAGCTCGACAGGAATAAACCTGGAGACTGATGCCGAAAATGGATAAAATAATATTTCTAGGTAGTTTTCTGCATTTTTGTAGAGACCAGTTCTATAGTGAAACAATATGGCTGCCTTTCAGGGAAGTCATGAAAAACCAAAAGGTAGGGAAGCAGTCCCAAATAAATCCATGCTGATATCGGTTGCCCAAGGCGCACGACATAGTGCAACGAAAATCGCCTTAAGATGACAGACAAAAATATTACTCAACGAGATGGTGCTCTACCCAAGGAGACCAGCCAGGTAGGAGAGTGCTGGACTCCTTATCTCCATGGGGTCAACCCAAAGCTATTAGTTAAGGTAAAATGAATGTAAAGGATCTCGTTACACGCCCATTGAGGCATATTGGGAATATGGTGTTAGGCCCATATTTTCTTGACCATCGGCACATTAGGGATGATGTCGTCAGCATCACGCCGGCCGCCTTAACCTTCCCAGAATTGCTCTTGTACCCAATTCATGAGGCTAGGTCGACCCCGGAGCCGTTTGCTGTCTAAAAAATCCCACCTCAACTGGGGATCGAACCACAAAGCTACTAGTATGACAACAATTTACTGCTCTCAACGAAAAACTGTTTGGAGATGTCAGAAACCTTCAGCTGACTACTGCCTTTATTAGAGCCATTAATGTCTGAGGGCGAGCGAGGTAGAACTCCCATAGATTGGTGGGTGATGATAACTCAACTTATTATTGGTCAAATTGTAAATGTGAAATTCTTTCGTGGTGTCGCGGCACACCAGGCAGACACTCGCGGCACACCAGTGTGCCGCGGCACACCAGGCAGACACTCGCGGCACACCAGGCAGACACTCGCGGCATACCAGGCAGACACTCGCGGCACACCAGGCAGACACTCGCGGCACACCAGGCAGACACTCGCGGCACACCAGGCAGACACTCGCGGCACACCAGTGTGCCGCGGCACACCAGTTGCGAAGCTGTCCATTAGCTGTCGGTATCCACATTCCTTCCCCATGTGTGTTTAGGTACAGGTAAAGGATCACGTGACACGCCCATTGAGGCATATTGGGAATATGGTGTTAGACCCATATTTTCTTGACCATCGGCACACTAGGGGTGATGTGGTCAACACCGCGCCATATGTGTATTTTGGCTTCACTCTGTATCTCTTATTTTGAGAGTGCCAGATTAAGAACTGCCTTGTAATACAACCAGTTTGATTTTATCACTGTAAGCCGCATCCATCGCAAACGTCATGTTTAATTACTTCATTGTATTTAACAACTAAGATGGTGGTTTTAATGATAAAATTGATGACGATAGTGTGGTAAAATCTGCGAGGATAATTACTCATTTCTATGGATTTTAGTCATAAAAACAACAATAAATAAAACCAGCCCGATTGTGTCTGACGGAATTGCTCTCACACGCCCGCCACTGCCTTTTGTGCAGTGCGAAAAGCCTATAGCATATATAATATACAACGCGTTGCAGTTTCGGTTTCGCCAACGTACTACCGATGTTTAAACTTGTAAGATCTGCTGCATACACGGCCGCCTAACCGATAAAATTAACTAATTGGCGGAAGAGCGCCGCACAATACTATCTGAATTAACGTAATATTTTGTTTTTAACAGGTTAATCAGTAGTAAGTCTTACAATTTGGTAGGGAAACACGATAAAATACAAATCATAAAACCCAACTTGTTAACCCGCCACGTCTAACACCCGATTTGCCTGCCACACTCTGCCATGCGTATCTACACGCGGCGGCAAACGCCATCGGAGGCAAACACACAGACAGTTTGTCCCCACTCGTTGTAGAATTACTGGCGTCACTAAAACAAGTAGTATTTGAATCACATAGGCTAAGCGGGAGAGGAGAAAGGAGGAAATGGTGGTCTTGTGTAAAATCTTATTTGACGAACGAACAGTGACAAAAATGAAAATCTTTATTAATAGGAAACTGAACATAAAACTTATATGATAAGATAGCTGAGACTCCCCTAAGCAAGAATATGTTTTAAATACTATGATAGCCCCAGTATTAGTGAAGTTATGAAGGAAAAATAAAATGTCCAAGACGGTAGACCAGACAGATAGTCAACCCTACTTGAATTTTTCATAACGTTAAGGGACGATCGCGTAGAAAGAGGCATTGAGGTGAATATTCAAATTCGCTTGAGTACAGAGGGTATAGGGTGAGAAGGGGGGGGCGATAGTAATTTGGTTATCAACGAAACGTTTTTGTTGTATGGCAACTAACATAGGCTAGCCAATTAAATAGCAGACGCGGTGTAGTTTGGAATTGTTTTTTGTTTTTCAAAAACTGCATTTTGAAATCTGGTAGTCGCCAGCTTCTGATTGGCTAGTGGTACCCAATATTAGCAAGGGGTTTTCCTTATTCAATTGCCAGTTGTCTAAAATAAATTACATTAAACATTTTGCTGAGATTCAGCTGTGGTAAATTTAAAGTAAAATAAATATTTCCCAGCCTGAGACCAGTGCAGAGTGAAACTGCGGCCATTGCTTTGCAAGTCAGCATCATTTGTTTATATTTCTTGAAATTGTGGTAAGGACGATGTATGAATTGTTATGTTTAATTCCACAGCAAACAAAATTGGGTATTGATATTGAGGAAAAATGAAGAACATGTCGGTAGTAGACATTGTTGAGTCCTCATCTTAAAATGTATCTAATTGATGTATGTTGTCATGATTATGCTGTTATATTATTATTATAGTAGTAAGCCTCTGTGTTCTATGAACACTATTTACATGCCTGAAGCATTTATAATATAAAAAGAAAAGAGAAAATCATACCAACGGAAATGTGGTTACCCCACATTATTGTATTGAGGAAAAAGATGTAAAGGTACAGTGGCGTATCTGCCATAGGGACCTGAGGTGTGGTCACAGCAAGGAGGGAGTCAAACAAAGTTAGGTGTTTGTGCACCTGTACGGCACGCGAGGCTGACCCCATATCCTGGTAGGAAAATATATTAAATAATCTCAGTGAGTAGATGTAAATCCTGGGTATCCTTTTGTTCCAGCGTTTTATTCCCTGTTACCGACTGGTGGCAGGAAGCCAGCTGAAAGTGAATACAGCCCTCAAGCCTCCATCCAGTCATTTCTACTATTATAAGAACACGGAGGAGCTTGAACGAGTGAAAGAGTCTGCATCTTCAGGAGAGAATTTCCTTATAAATAACCCCAGGTGATGTGCCATACATCTGGGTACATCTGACACTTTTGTAAAAAAGTAACATTCACTGAGTTTCCCAATGATATTCAGGAATTTCAAGGGGTATGATGACACAACAGCCCCTCATACACAGTGACTCTCCCTTTATAGGATTACAGTTGTAGCTGTGAACTGTTCTTTCAGTGAAAAATATATCTTGACTTTATTTGTGTGGACAGAAAGTCCAGTTGTTTTATTACCCTCTTTTCTGTAAACTATCTTGTCCTTATTTTCAAGACCTGTCCAAAAGATATGATTGGACAGGCAGATTAAATTGTAAACATTCAGTTCAAAAGAAAACTTAACACCTGTTTTATTAACTTTCTCATAAAAAAGTAAAGTGTTTGTGTGTTGTGTACTATCATCTCATTTCTCCCCTAGACAATAGGTACATCATACACCCTACACTAGAGCCAACAGAGAGACCGTGAGAGATCTAGGGAGGTAGCGTTAGGTTCCCTGTACACAATTCATCATCATCATTTATAGAATCAGGGACCTACATTTGCTTGACCTCGCACGGTTACTGCATACACTTATTTCATTCTTTGTTAGGATACCATCATAACCTCCCCAGCAAATCATCTTTATTTGCTACATAATTGGTAGGCTTGTCCGAGATTGAACTTTCTACATAAATTGGGGACAGTCTAATTTTCCCAGGAAATCCCCATATAATATATTTGCCCAAGATTTTGGGAAGTGAAGAAAGTGTCAGAAACCCAGATTTAATTAAATAAATTTATAATTAGTTATATTTAGAAACTTTGTTAGTACATTTTTCAGGATGGCAGATCTGGCCAAGTTTCGCTCTGCGGCTGTGCAAGCGGCGAGAGATATGAATATGGATGGACAAATTTTGGTTGATTATGTCACCTCAGAATGTGACAAATTTATTACTAGGGAAGAACATAGGTTAGCTGAGGAAAGGAGAGTGCAGTTAGAAGATGCTAGGGAGACTAAGAAATTAGAGGCTGATCGAGAGGCTGAGATAAAGAGGCTGCAGTTGGAGGAGAAGAAACTTGAGGCTGAGAAGGAGGCAAAGAAACTTGAACTCGAGGCTGAGAAGGAGGAAAAACGTCTACACAGGGAGGCGGAACGAGAGAAAGAAGAAAGAAGATTGGAGGCGGAAAAGGAAGATAAACGGTTACAGAGGGAACATGAGTTACGACTAAGGGAGCTAGAGCTACAAGGCCATGCTCCGGAAAATGGAACTAGCCCTTCCACTTCCGACTCCGCTGCAAGCCAGGGGGCCTCCTCATCAGCCATGGGGTTCCACTTAGATTATTTTATAGAAAAAGATGATGATATTGAGTCGTATCTAAGCAGATACGAAATATTAGCCACTACTTATGGGTTGGAAAGAGAAAAATGGGGAGTAAAGTTGTCTCAAGGACTTCGCGGTACAGCTTACGAAGTTTTTTCTAAAATGAGTAGGGGTGACCAGGACAACTATGACATGTTGAAGCAAGCTCTTCTGTTAAGATACGAAAAGAACGGAGAATTTTATAGAAAGAAAATTTAGGAATGCCAGGCTACTGTCGGGTGAGACCTATCACCAGTTCTCCGCCCGGTTGGAAACGTATATGGAGAAATGGGCTTGTTTGGGGAAAATCTAAGATTTCTAAGAGAGATGATACTCATTGAGCAGATGAGAGAGTCCATGGCTCCAGACATGAGAAAGTTTCTCATGGAACAGGGTGCGGAGAGACTGGAGGAAATAATAAATATCGCTGAAAGGTATCATGCAGCCCAGGCAGAGGTAGCTGGTATTAAAAAGAAACCAGTAGATCAGTTTAAGGCTCCTCAAACCCATAATAAATTTGATAACAGAGGTAAGCAGAACTTCGATAGGCCTCGAAATGATTATAAAAATAAAACCGCACAGTTCAAGGACAGAAGGAATGAGGAAAGAAAACCTCATCATCAAAGTAGATGGTATTGTACTTATTGTAAGAAGGAGGGACATGACATTAAGTATTGTAAAAGTAAACCTGCTGGATTTGCTGCTATGAAAAGGGGAAAACAGGAGGGAAAGGACAAACCTGCTGAACAGCAGGAACCTTATCACCCCTCAGTTTGCGAGGATGTTGTATGCAATGATGTCACCATAAGGTGCCTCTATGATACAGGTTTGGATTTTGAGGCTGTGGTGAGCTCGCACTTGGTGAACCCAGATCAGTATACCACAGAAACAGTGGAGATACAAGGGGCGACCAAGGACCTACCCCTCATGAAACTTCCCATTGCCAGGATACCAGTGAAGACTCGCTATGTGGAAGGGATAATCAGAGCAGCAGTGATAGACGCACCCATCTACCCTCTGATATTGGGGTGTCGTTATGTCTACTTGGGAAATCCAACGAGACCTGTGGTCTTGGCAGCAGTCCAGACCCGATCACAATCCAGAAAGGAAGAAGATGAACCTATAAATACTCATCCCGAAGAGATGAGAAAGGCACAGGCTGAAGATAAGTCACTGAAGCCGTGCTATAAGAAACTCCCAAAGAGCCATACTCCTCCAAATAAAGGAGAATTCTATATGAAGAATAAATTGCTATACAGGAAGGCCGGCACTGGTGCAGCTGGTCATGGTCAGCTGGTCCTTCCTAAATCATATAGAGAAAAAGTGATGGAGTTAGGTCATGCTATCCCCTTCAGTGGTCACATGGGGATTAGTGCAACAGGACAGCGTATAGCTTGTCATTATTTCTGGCCAGGGGTAACGGAAGACATAAAGAGATACGTACACTCCTGCCCCGAATGCCAGAGAGTAGCTCCAAAGCATTGGACTGCTCCCGCAACTCTTGGGGAAATGCCCATAGTGGGAACCCCTTTTGAGAGAGTTGCTGTGGATATTGTGGGACCTCTCACTCGGACCAAGAGGAGGAACAGTTACATCCTTACTCTGGTAGACACTTGTTCTATGTGGGGAGAGGCGGTAGCCCTGTCATCAATCGATTCGAAACATGTGGCAGAGGCATTACTTACGATATTCACAAGGTTAGGTTTCCCGCATCAAATCTTGACAGATAATGGCTCTCAGTTCAAGGGGAAACTAACTGAAGAGGTGTTCAGGTTGTTTCAAGCCAAGCACTTTCACTGTAGCCCGTACCATCCCCAAGGGAACGGCCAGGTAGAGAGGTTCAATGGGACTCTCATTTCTATCCTGAGAAAGCTGGCACATGAGAAACCTGAAACGTGGGACCACTACTTGCCCGCCGCCCTGTTTGCGTACCGGGAAGTACCACATAATTCCACCGGAATGGCCCCCGCAACACTGTTATTTGGTAGGCCAATAAAAGGTCCGTTAGAAGCTTTGTTAAGGACCTGGACTGATGAGAAGGCAGAGGAGACTGTTACCTCATCTTATCAATACGTGAACGAACTGACTAATCGTTTACAAACCGGTTGGAAACTGGCAAATGAAAATTTGAGACAAGCCAGGAAAAAGCATGCTGCTTATTATAATCGAAAAGCGAAGGATAGGGAACTTGCTGTGGGGGAGAAGGTACTTCTTCTATTGCCCAGCAGCAATAATAAACTTCAGATCGGATGGCAAGGACCATACACAGTTTTGGAAAAGGTATCCAGAACCAATTATAAGATAGACAAAAAGGGAAAGGAAAAAGTCTATCATGTGAACCTGTTGAAGAAATATCTGGACAGACAAATCCAGGAAGGGACACACTTATTGGCCTTGTCTATTGCAACCGAAATGAAAAATGACCCTCTCTCCTCATTTGAATATCCACTGAAAACCAGTGAAACGTTTGAGCAGATGAAAATCAGAGAAACGCATAAGACTTCATTGAGCTAAGTTATCTCGCAGATAATAACCTGCATAGTGATGCATGTTTAAGAGGGGAGGTGTGTGGTAAAATCTGCGAGGATAATTACTCATTTCTATGGATTTTAGTCATAAAAACAACAATAAATAAAACCAGCCCGATTGT
This sequence comes from Oreohelix idahoensis, assembly GCA_024509875.1. Taxonomy (NCBI): domain Eukaryota; kingdom Metazoa; phylum Mollusca; class Gastropoda; order Stylommatophora; family Oreohelicidae; genus Oreohelix; species Oreohelix idahoensis. The sequence continues at coordinate 641,692 of JAMPIV010018683.1, read as the reverse complement.
GTCTGACGGAATTGCTCTCACACGCCCGCCACTGCCTTTTGTGCAGTGCGAAAAGCCTATAGCATATATAATATACAACGCGTTGCAGTTTCGGTTTCGCCAACGTACTACCGATGTTTAAACTTGTAAGATCTGCTGCATACACGGCCGCCTAACCGATAAAATTAACTAATTGGCGGAAGAGCGCCGCACAATACTATCTGAATTAACGTAATATTTTGTTTTTAACAGGTTAATCAGTAGTAAGTCTTACAATTTGGTAGTGAAACACGATAAAATACAAATCATAAAACCCAACTTGTTAACCCGCCACGTCTAACACCCGATTTGCCTGCCACACTCTGCCATGCGTATCTACACGCGGCGGCAAACGCCATCGGAGGCAAACACACAGACAGTTTGTCCCCACTCGTTGTAGAATTACTGGCGTCACTAAAACAAGTAGTATTTGAATCACATAGGCTAAGCGGGAGAGGAGAAAGGAGGAAATGGTGGTCTTGTGTAAAATCTTATTTGACGAACGAACAGTGACAAAAATGAAAATCTTTATTAATAGGAAACTGAACATAAAAACTTATATGATAAGATAGCTGAGACTCCCCTAAGCAAGAATATGTTTTAAATACTATGATAGCCCCAGTATTAGTGAAGTTATGAAGGAAAAATAAAATGTCCAAGACGGTAGACCAGACAGATAGTCAACCCTACTTGAATTTTTCATAACGTTAAGGGACGATCGCGTAGAAAGAGGCATTGAGGTGAATATTCAAATTCGCTTGAGTACAGAGGGTATAGGGTGAGAAGGGGGGGGGGGGGGCGATAGTAATTTGGTTATCAACGAAACGTTTTTGTTGTATGGCAACTAACATAGGCTAGCCAATTAAATAGCAGACGCGGTGTAGTTTGGAATTGTTTTTTGTTTTTCAAAAACTGCATTTTGAAATCTGGTAGTCGCCAGCTTCTGATTGGCTAGTGGTACCCAATATTAGCAAGGGGTTTTCCTTATTCAATTGCCAGTTGTCTAAAATAAATTACATTAAACATTTTGCTGAGATTCAGCTGTGGTAAATTTAAAGTAAAATAAATATTTCCCAGCCTGAGACCAGTGCAGAGTGAAACTGCGGCCATTGCTTTGCAAGTCAGCATCATTTGTTTATATTTCTTGAAATTGTGGTAAGGACGATGTATGAATTGTTATGTTTAATTCCACAGCAAACAAAATTGGGTATTGATATTGAGGAAAAATGAAGAACGTGTCGGTAGTAGACATTGTTGAGTCCTCATCTTAAAATGTATCTAATTGATGTATGTTGTCATGATTATGCTGTTATATTATTATAGTAGTAAGCCTCTGTGTTCTATGAACACTATTTACATGCCTGAAGCATTTATAATATAAAAAGAAAAGAGAAAATCATACCAACGGAAATGTGGTTACCCCACATTATTGTATTGAGGAAAAAGATGTAAAGGTACAGTGGCGTATCTGCCATAGGGACCTGAGGTGTGGTCACAGCAAGGAGGGAGTCAAACAAAGTTAGGTGTTTGTGCACCTGTACGGCACGCGAGGCTGACCCCATATCCTGGTAGGAAAATATTAAATAATCTCAGTGAGTAGATGTAAAGCCTGGGTATCCTTTTGTTCCAGCGTTTTATTCCCTGTTACCGACTGGTGGCAGGAAGCCAGCTGAAAGTGAATACAGCCCTCAAGCCTCCATCCAGTCATTTCTACTATTATAAGAACACGGAGGAGCTTGAACGAGTGAAAGAGTCTGCATCTTCAGGAGAGAATTTCCTTATAAATAACCCCAGGTGATGTGCCATACATCTGGGTACATCTGACACTTTTGTAAAAAAGTAACATTCACTGAGTTTCCCAATGATATTCAGGAATTTCAAGGGGTTATGATGATGACAACACAGCCCCTCATACACAGTGACTCTCCCTTTATAGGATTACAGTTGTAGCTGTGAACTGTTCTTTCAGTGAAAAATATATCTTGACTTTATTTGTGTGGACAGAAAGTCCAGTTGTTTTATTACCCTCTTTTCTGTAAACTATCGTGTCCTTATTTTCAAGACCTCCTGTGACCGCAGTTTGACTAGAAAGAGTAGCCATTCTTTTATCTACATGCTGACTTGACAGCGTATCCATTCTTTTGTCTACATGCTGACTTGACAGCGTATCCATTCTTTTGTCTACATGCTGAATTGACAGCGTATCCATTCTTTTGTCTACATGCTGACTTGACAGCGTATCCATTCTTTTGTCTACATGCTGACTTGACAGCGTATCCATTCTTTTGTCTACATGCTGACTTGACAGCGTATCCATTCTTTTGTCTACATGCTGACTTGACAGCATATCCATTCTTTTGTCTACATGCTGACTTGACAGCGTATCCATTCTTTTGTCTACATGCTGACTTGACAGTGTATCCATTCTTTTGTCTACATGCTGACTTGACAGCGTATCCATTCTTTTGTCTACATGCTGACTTGACAGCGTATCCATTCTTTTGTCTACATGCTGACTTGACAGCGTATCCATTCTTTTGTCTACATGCTGACTTGACAGCGTATCCATTCTTTTGTCTACATGCTGACTTGACAGCGTATCCATTCTTTTGTCTACATGCTGACTTGACAGCGTATCCATTCTTTTGTCTACGTGCTGAATTGACAGCGTATCCATTCTTTTGTCTACATGCTGACTTGACAGCGTATCCATTCTTTTGTCTACATGCTGACTTGACAGCGTATCCATTCTTTTGTCTACATGCTGACTTGACAGCGTATCCATTCTTTTGTCTACATGCTGACTTGACAGCGTATCCATTCTTTTGTCTACATGCTGACTTGACAGCGTATCCATTCTTTTGTCTACATGCTGACTGGACAGCGTATCCATTCTTTTGTCTAACATTCTTGTGTTTCTTCTTCTGCGTTCAGTTTGTAGTCATGCTAAATCTGCAGGCCAGTCGCCAGGACCAAGTCCGCAGTCTTTTCCAGGTCTGTGCAGCAGCCCAATATTCTCCGAATCTTGTGGCCCGCACCATCCAAGAATTGCTTACTCGGAGCAACCAAGAGGACATGCCCACCATCATAACTGACAGACGCTGGAGTTGGGTTGGCCACGTCCTCAGAAGAGACCCTGATGCCACCATAAAAACAGCTATGATATGGACCACTGAAGGAAAGCGAAAGAGAGGTTCACCAAAAACAACTTGGCGGAGAACTGTGGAGGCCGAGATGCAAAGAATGAACAATAGGTGGGGCCGCCGACCGAGCAAAGTGGAAGCAGTTTGTTGCTGCCCTACACGACGCCATAAGGCGTGATGGCAACTGATTGCTTTGACAGTCGGTGGCTAAGTACCAAAGAAAGTAGAAGAAGAAGCGGCACCCTCATAGCTTCTGCCTGAGCTCAGCACCCACAGGTCAGGTCAGGCGGCGTGGGTCTTCATGGGTTGGGCAGTTTTTGAGAATGTGTTCAGGGGTCTGGATTCCGGTTCCACATGGACATTCATTCGAATGAGATATCCAGAGGCGATAGAGGTGGCCTAGCAATCTGCAGTGGCCAGTTCTCATGCAGAAAATGATGGTCTGCTGGTGTTTATTAAGCTAGTGGATTGGGTCATATCTGTTGAATATGTCACTTCTTTCTTGCACTGGTATTTTTACTTGTTGTGGATGATGGTTTTAGCTTCTCGATAGGACCAATGGGTGACTGAATTGTTTCATTTTACTACCACTTTTAGATAAAGCATGGACACTCTCATTTCCAGCGTCTAACATTGTCTAACATTTACTAGACAGAGTATCCATTCCTGTGTCTACACATTGAGTAGAAAGAGTATCCATTCCTGTACCTACACATTGACTAGAAATAGTATCAATTCCTTTATCTATACAATTAGTAGCGAGAGTGTCTATTTCTTTGTCTTCACATTTACCAAAAACAATTTCCATTCTTTTGTCTACACATTGACTAAAAAGAGTATCTATTCCTGCGTCTACACATTGACTAGAAAGAGTATCTATTCCTGCGTCTACACATTGATTTGAAATCGTATCCATTCCTTTGTCTGCACATTGATTAGAAAGAGTATCTATTCCTTTGTCTACACATTGACTAGAAGGAGTATCTATTGCCGTGTCTGCACATTGACTAGAAAGTTATCTATTCCTGTGTCTACGGATTGATTAGAAACAGTATCCATTCCTTTGTCTACACATTGACTAGAAGTAGTATCTATTCCTGTTTCTACACATTGACTAGAAATAGTATCCATTCCTTTGCCTACACATTCAGAAGAAATAGTATCCATTCCTTTGTCTACACATTGAAAGAAAATAATATCCATTCTTTTGTCTACACATTGAGATAAAAAAAAGTATCCATTCCTTTGCCTATACATTGAGATGAAATATTATCAATTCATTTGTCTACGCATTGACTAGAAATAGTATCCATTCCTTTGTCAGTCTTTTAAAGCTATGTACACGATTTTTTGTCACAGAGACAGAAACAAAATAAGGCGTCACAAATGTATGATACAATATGACTTTCTAATTTTTAAATATGCCACGTGGGCATATAGGTACAGTTGTTTCTAACGTTTTCTATGTATATCTACACCCGGGTTGCTGACCAGGGCTAAAAATGTCAACAGCCGTCTCGTTCTTCTGTGAAATCTTGATGTTTTGTTAACGTTTCACATCTTCTTCTATTATATCTTGATGTTTTGTTATCAGTGTCACAACATCTTCTTAACGTTTCACATCTTTTTCTATTATATCTTGATGTTTTGTTAACGTTTCACAACATCTTCTATTATATCTTGATGTTTTGTTATCAGTGCCACAACATCTTCTATTACATCTTGATGTTTTGTTAACGTTTCACAACATCTTCTATTACATATTGATGTTTTGTTAATGTTTTACAACATCTTCTATTATATCTTGATGTTTTGTTAACGTTTTACAACATCTTCTATTATATCTTGATGTTTTGTTATCAGTGTCACAACATCTTCTATTGCATCTTGGTGTTTTGTTAACGTTTCACAACACCTTCTATTACATCTTGATGTTGGTTAACGTTTCGCAACATCTTCTATTATATCTTGATGTTTTGTTATCAGTGTCACAACATTTTCTATTACATCTTGATGTTTTGTTAACGGTTCACAACATCTTATATTATATCTTGATGTTTTGTTAACGTTTCACAACATCTTCTATTATATCTTGATGTTTTATCAGTGTCAAAACATCTTCTATTACATCTTGATGTTTTGTTATCCGTGTCACAACATCTATTACATCTTGATGTTTTGTTAACGTTTCACAACATCTTCTATTACATCTTGATGTTTTGTTAACGTTTCACAACATCTTCTATAACATCTTGATGTTTTTTCAGTGTTACTACATCTTCTTTTACATCTTGATGTTTTGTTAACTTTTCACTGCATCTTCTATTACATCTTGATGTTTTGTCAACGTTTCACAACATCTTCTATTACATCTTGATGTTTTATTAACGTTTTACGACATCTTCTATTACATCTTGATGTTTTGTTAACTTTTCACATCTTTTATTACATCTTGATGTTTAGTAAAAGTTTAACGACACCTTCTATTACATCTTCATATTTTGTCAAAGGTTCACGACATCTACTATAACTTGATGTTGTGCAAAAGTGTCACGACATCTTCTATTATAACTTGATGTTGTGCAAAAGTGTTACAACATCTTCTATTATATCTTGATGTTGTGCAAAAGTGTCACGACATCTTCTACTATATCTTGATGTTGTGCAAAAGTGTCACGACATCTTCTATACTGTAATATCTTGATGTTGTGCAAAAGTGTTACGACATCTTCTATTATATCTTGATGTTGTGCAAAAGTGTCGTAACATCTTCTATTATACCTTCGTGTTTTGTCAAAGTGTCACGACTTTTTCTATTATACCTTAATGTTTTGTCAAAGTTCTTTGACACCTTTGCGGCGTAATGTCAATTATCAAATGTTCCATGCACTAGGACAGTGACCGGTGTTATAAACGTGACAAACTCTTCTTGATCTTCAGTTATGTTTGATGTATTATTAAGTCAGTTATGTGTCTTCATGCGTTCAGGTTTGAGCCGGGTGCTAGTGTATATTACAATGCAATTATAAGCAACGTGGACGAAGGTAAGTACGCAGAAAGATAACAGGTGGGTTTAGAGAAAACAGAAAGATAACAGGTGGGTTTAGAGAAAACAGAAAGATAACAGGTGGGTTTAGAGAAAACAGAAAGATAACAGGTGGGTTTAGAGAAAACAGAAAGATAACAGGTGGGTTTAGAGAAAACAGAAAGATAACAGGTGGGTTTAGAGAAAACAGAAAGTGTCTGTCTCAAAAAAAGGTAAAGGTATTCTCATAGCAGATACTGTCAAACGGAGAGGAGTGTTACAGACTTCACTTTAATGGGTCTAGCTTTATGAGGTGGGTTGACCTTGTTTACCTTTCTTGTTTACCTTTCTTGTTTACCTTCTCTAACTCAGGATAAGTGTCATGTACCCAGTTTCAGTTGAGTAGACATGGAGCGTGACGCTATCAGGCTACAATCCCGGAACTCGGTAAATGTGCCGCGCGAGGAAAGCATTTACGCCGTTTGTGTAGGTCACAGACATGGCTCACGTGACATCACAAGGTCTTCATCAGAAACAAACGAACCAAATCAACCGAGAAAATAAAGTGACAACTAACCTCAATTGCATAAGAAAATTAAACACAACGTGAACCGTAAATGGAAAACGCATTAAAAACTCATGAAGTGTTAACTGGCTTGGTTATGAGATGAGATAAATATCAAACTGTTGCGTGCATATTTTTGACGCACATATTACAAAAAAAATCGATATGGTTATTTGATATGGGAAAATATAGACATGCATTCATTTGTGTATGAAAATGCTGTTTATGGTAAAAGCGAGATAATCCATGTTTGATTCACACTTTTGATTATAGGAGTAATCGTTCTGGATATTGATCCGGCGCAAGAATAGTACGCTTGCGTTTGTACTTAATTTTAGGGCCAGAAAATATATTAATTTGCTTATTGTGTTTATGGCCTGAATTCATATGTATTACATATTATTAGTACAAGTAGAATCAGTCCTATATTGTATATTTTGGATGGGTATGAGGGACTAGATTCTTGTTAGCGGAAGTATGAGTTGTCTTAACAAGTCGTGATGAGTTCCGATGTACTGCTAAGAATGGCGGGGTACGTTTTTCAAGAGCTGGTCCCTTCGTCAAGAAAAAATGTCTTACGAAGTGGTTTTTTCTTCTGGAGGAGATAGTGTCTCTACGATAGTTTGTGTTAGAGACTCTCCTTATGTCAGTATATAGATGATTCGGACTCCAGGTAAACCCAGCTCGTATTTTTGATGATCTCTCGTCGGTTAGGCCTAGCTTGACTTTTGGGTGCTTCGATATGCTAGTGTCGTGTTTTGTATCGACGAAGATGACAGATTTTCCTGCAGCGGTTATGGCTACGTGAACTAACCTGATCACCGTAGTGCTGCATGGAACCATTCATGAAATCCTTTATATATCCATTGTAAATTAACTTTGGCTGATATTCTTCCTATGAATGAGTGAACGACAACTCAGGAAGGTAGCCATGTTGGATTTCGGTCATCGTCTGTTTTGATCACTGCCAAGAGAACAGATTATTTATCTTATTATCGGACAGTGACAGAGAGATCTCAATCCTGCTAGAAACCCCCTTTTCGTGGTTTCATAAGATGATGTATCATGACATTGAACTTTGATGTACTACCCATTATTTCTGCATGTGTCATGACTTCAGATCTGCTATGTATACCTACAAATTGTTATGTCAACAAAGCCTGATGTACTCGTATGTCCCAGTGTGTACGTCTGAATAAATTGAGTAAACTAAGATTCCAGCAGTCTGCATTGGTGCCTTGTAGACACATGTGTATGAGTGATTATATTGGTCAGCACACGAACAGTACACCATTCGCGGTAATCACACTCTACACTACTACTTCATACATACACCATCCTGCGTCGGCTGAAGTGACCAAGTTTAGGGCCTGCTTCCCCTGGAGCCTTTGCCTTCCCTAACTCAGGACTAGGGTGAGTTACCCATTTACAGCTGGGTAGACTGGAGCATGCCTGATCTCAACAACACACCACTCTTCCTTACAGAGCAGACAGACTGATACTTTACAGTGGTGTACTACAGGTGTAGTAAGAAATAACGTCTTTACACAAACACTATATATATATATATATATATATATATATATATATATATATATATATATATATATATATATATATATATATATATATATATATATATATATATATAACACTAACATGTCATTATTTCAGATTCTGATTACTGCAATATATTAAGTTATAACAAAATTGAAGAACACGTGGGAAGAAAGAAAACAGAGATGTAGTATGAAAAGGTGATGGGGAAAAGGGGGGGGGGAGAGGGATGATAAGAAACTGTCGTAAATTTATCTACTGGCCATGAGTCGACAATACCAAAGTGATAAGTTAAAAATGAACCAAAAGCATTTTCATGTAGCAATGTTGTAAAAAAAAACCCACAGCTCTGGCACACAGTAATAAGCAAATTAACACGTGAATGCTTTGGCGCAATAAATATGACAGAAACTGCGGGGTCAAAGGTCACAGAGGTAGGATATGTAAATCCTTCTACATTGATAAGCCCTCATGACCCTTTATCCAGAAATATGAACAGAAAACGAAGGGATATAGACATAAAATGGAAGTTGGATTTTTAAAAAAATGGTACACAAAATGGCGGCTGGGGATGGAACGAAGGCCACATTTAAGGAGAGTTTGAAGCCAAATTTATCCGCCTCGCAATAAATGAGTACCTCTCTGGAACACCCTCTTCAGCTCTTTCCTGAAAGACTGGTTCATGAACGCATAAATTACTGGGTTGGCCACGTTGTAGATAAAATGCATGTAAAAAATGACAATCTCGAAGTCGATGAGGCTGGTCGCCATTAGCCAAGCTGGCAAAAAGCTAATGATGAATACCAGAGCCACTACAAATAGCATGATGGCAGTACGGATGTTTGCCAGGAAGTTAAAATCACGCCTTTCCCGATTTGTTTTCTTTTCGGCCAAACTGTGATCCGAGGTTTCCACGCCATTTTCATGACCGCAGTTCTTTGTGGCATCACTCCCCCCTGGCGCGGTGTTGTTAAAGTTCGATGCCGTCTTGCTCTCTGATGCTTTCTCACTATCATTACCGGAACCGTTTTCTTTGTTGCCCGAGCTAGGAGCGCCGAGGGAGCTGCTGTGAGGTGCCAGCTCTAAATGTTCACATCCACCTGTAGTTTTCTTGGAGTTGTTTACAGCAGAAACAACAGTATTTGCGGTCATCGGGGAATGTGAGAATGACTTTTGTTTGCGTCTCCATTCTCTTCGCTCAGCCACGGATCTATAGATGAAGAAGTATAATGTAAACACAGCCAGTAGAGATATGATGTAAAAGGAAATATATATCTTCTGGTACAACTCGGTGAACCTCAGAGAAAATATCAACTCATTATTTACGCAAAGTCCCTCATAGTGCTCTTTCCTCACAATTAAGTGGTCTTCACCGGAAGGATGGCGGGCAACGTCTATAGTAATATCTCCCGGATCTGTTTTATGAAAACTATTGTTGGTAATAAGAATTTCAATGTCTTTGTCAGCAAGTGTTGTCGATGATTCAGAGAACGACACACTACTATAAGCTTCTGCCAGATTCTGAACAGAGTTGTCCTTGTCATCTTGAAAACTGATGTAGGCAGTTTCGTTGCAGCAGACGATACTGCTGTTTTTATCGGCCGTGGTGTCATTGATGGTTTCCTGCCACACGCCGTATATGCAGGTCGTGATGGATCCTGGAAGATAAATCAAAGATATCAAATGTAATTTGTTATATTTGTTGCAATGGTGCACTCATAACATCAACACAATAACACAATATATGTTACAATTCCACAACAAATAATTAATATTTGGCAACCAACACAATTGTTGTAGTTCCAGAGTTCTCTGGTGAGAAGATACGACTAGGGCTATTATTCCTTTGGTGAGAAGATACGACTAGGGCTATTATTCCTTTGGTGAGAAGATACGACTAGGGCTATTATTCCTTTGGTGAGAAGATGCGACTAGGGTTATTATTCCTTTGGTGAGAAGATGCGACTAGGGCTATTATTCCTTTGGTGAGAAGATACGACTAGGGCTATTATTCCTTTGGTGAGAAGATACGACTAGGGCTATTATTCCTTTGGTGAGAAGATACGACTAGGGCTATTATTCCTTTGGTGAGAAGATACGACTAGGGCTATTATTCCTTTGGTGAGAAGATACGACTAGGGCTATTATTCCTTAGGTGAGAAGGTACAACTAGGGCTATTATTCCTTTGGTGAGAAGATACGACTAGGGCTATTATTCCTTTGGTGAGAAGATACGACTAGGGTTATTATTCCTTTGGTGAGAAGATACGACGAGGGCTATTATTCCTTTGGTGAGAAGATACGACGAGGGCTATTATTCCTTTGGTGAGAAGATACGATTAGGGCTATTATTCCTTTTGGTGAGAAGATACGACTAGGGCTATTATTCCTTTTGGTGAGAAGATACGACTAGGGCTATTATTCCTTTGGTGGGAAGATACGACTAGGGCTATTATTCCTTTGCTGAGAAGATACGACTAGGGCTATTATTCCTTTGGTGAGAAGATACGACTAGGGTTATTATTACTTTGGTGAGAAGATACGACTAGGGCTATTATTCCTTTGGTGAGAAGATAAGACTAGGGCTATTATTCCTTTGTTGAGAAGATACGACCAGGGCTATTATTCCTTTGGTGAGAAGATACGACTAGGGCTATTATTCCTTTGGTGAGAAAATACGACTAGGGCTATTATTCCTTTGGTGAGAAGATACGACTAGGGCTATTATTCCTTTGGTGAGAAGATACGACTAGGGCTATTATTCCTTTGGTGAGAAGATACGACTAGGGCTATTATTCCTTTGGTGAGAAGATACGACTAGGGTTATTATTCATTTGGTGAGAAGATACGACTAGGGCTATTATTCCTTTAGGCGTGTCGTAAGAGGCGACACGTACGAGGTTGTGCATGGCAGACGGCAACCTCGTCATGTACAAAATTGGCTACAGAAATCACTGCTGTATAAACACATGAATGCTTGGGGGCAGCTGTCCTGTAATGGGGGCGGCTGTCCTGTAATCTGGCAGCCGTCCTGTAATGGGGCAGCCGTCCTGTAATGGGGCAGCCGTCCTGTATGGCGACAGCCGTCCTGTATGGGGGCAGCCGTCCTGTAATTGGGGCTGCTGTAATGGAGGCAGCTGTCCTGTAATGGGGGCGGCTGTCCTGTAAACTGGCAGCTGTCCTGTAATGGGGCAGCCGTCCTGTAATGGGGACAGCCGTCCTGTATGGGAGCAGCCGTCCTGTAATGGGGGCTGCTGTAATGGGGGCAGCTGTCCTGTAATGGGGGCGGCTGTCCTGTAAACTGGCAGCCGTCCTGTAATGGGGGCAGCCGTCCTGTAATGGGGGCAGCCGTCCTGTATGGGGGCAGCTGTCCTATAATGGGGGCAGCTGCAGTAGTCGCTCTATGCTCCATAGTCAGCTAAAAGGGAAATAATTATATAAACTTATAATTGTGTTAACTAAAAACTTCACGGACTTTCACAGTTAGTTGCTTGCGTAGAGTAAATTATTTAAATAGAATAGTGGAATCACACATTGATTTAAATAGAAAAGTGAAATCCCCATGAATTTAAATAGAATAGTACGAACACCATGGATTTAGATAGAATAATAACATTACTATGAGGTAAATAGAATAGTGAAATCACCCCATGGATTTAAATAGAATAGTAAGAACACCATGGATTGAGATAGAATAGTGCTATCACTATGGATTTAAGCAAAATAGTGAGATCGCCATAGATGTAAACAGAATAGTAACATCACCATGCATTTAAATAGAATAGTAACATCACCATGGATTTAAATAGAATAGTAATAACACCATGAGATCACCATTTAGTAGGTTGCAGTACGACTAGGGGGAGTCTTATTACCCACAATCTCCATTTGGGAAGCTAAGGTACGTTTTAGGGGGTTGGTTATTATACGGGTCTAGGTGTTTAAACGTGTGCCTGATAGCTAAAGACCACCGATAATGGGATCCCACTGGCTGATGTTTATGGGCGGTCAAACTTTCGTAGCCAATGTATGGGTGTATGTCGGTTTGGGTGAGAAGATTTTCGTACTAGGGTTATAGGGACCCCAGAGAAACTTTGTGAGACGGTCAGGAGGCGTGGGGTTAACTCAGCACTCGGGTCAGGTTTGGTGAGACTCAGATAGTATGCGTCAGGGGGTATGGGGAGGGGCTGATGGCAGGGGGAGGTCAGAGGCAGAATAAGTCGTTAGTTCTATTCAACATTTCAGCGGGGCGGGGTGGGAAGGGCTAGAACATAGGGCGTCGAGAGCTTCACTTACATGGGTGTGAAGAAATGGTAAACGACTAGGTGTTGTGGGTAGTAGTGATATCGCGTGTGTCTTTGGTGGGAAGATGTTCCCATGGGTTCTATCAAAGCTGGACATATACTGTCAAGCTACGTCCGCCATTGATCTGAGGACTTCTTTGGGACTGAACTAATAACTGTGCATTTTGATGGAAGCATTGAAGGGGTTTTTCCAGAATGGAACGGGTCTGTAGAGTAAGGGCGTACTTGGTTAGCGTGGTGTTTGCCAACCACGGTAGTCTTTAGTCGTGGAGAGTGAAGTCTATCGACTACTCAGGGGTTAGTTAATGCGCTGTTAGAACCATTTAGGTGATGATTTAGAGCGCCCGGCAAGCCTCACCCGCCCGGCCCCTAGCCCGGCCCGATGTCCCGTATTGTGCGTAGGGCGTTGCGGGCGCGGGGCGCGACGTAATGCTTGACTCCATAACCCCATACTCCCAGGGTGGTCCGTACGTGCGCACGTTTAGAGTTTGTGAGCATCTGTGTAGGTGGAAGATACGACTGGGGAGGCCCCGTTTGCTCCCCTTAGTTGGTGCCAGTTGGGGGTGCATGGGTGTGACGCTCAGGAAGGCCCGTCGTCCCGCATAGTTTGCATTTGGTATCTAGGGCCGGCTCAGTTTGCCCCCCAACTTTATTGCACTTGCGCTTGAGTAGGTGGGTTACGCGGTGTGCAGGGTCATATTCCTTTTTGGGTCCATGGATTTGGTTAAGATACGAATCATCTTTAGCAGCACAGCCTGCCCACCAGCCGCAGTATGAACGCGGTCCTCAAGATCACCGGGTGGACTATGACGGGGCACCGACTTAGGATCTCTCCGAGCGCCCGTGCCTTCATCATGTTTGTGGAGTAAGGATTCGACAACACAGGACTGGGGAGGGCGGGGGGGGGGCCCGGGATCGCCGGAGAAGCCACTACGTAATACACGCACCCAGCCGCGAAGTCTTTTTCCGATGAGTTCCGTTTTTTAAAGAGTTGCACGCACTGCAGTGGAGGACCGTGGTTTGGACCACGCCCCGGCCTTATTTATCATCGTAAAGGGCATGGGGATGCAACTACACACGACATTAAATCGACTTGACTGCTACATCCACATCGGAGGACACAGTTGTGTCAATGTTCGGTGGGGCAACGGTTACAGAGTATGGCTGCCGTAGAAGTGTGGTCACATCAGGGTTTGTACATGGCAAAGGCAAACGATCTGATTTGTGTGCGTTTTTCGTGCATTGAAGGAGGCAGGATATGCACGACAAGCTCACGAGTACTGTGTGGTTCACCTACGGAGCAGCAAAATGGCCGCGGCATAGCGTACCCTACACCGAACTCTATTCCGATGCAATGCTTTATGGCTGGGAGCATAGCTGTCACCTCGGGAGTTGTGGGGGGGTGCGTGCTGTGCTGTTTGAGGCTACCATGGCAAGACGTACTGTTATCGGGCGGCAGTGATGGTGGCGGGCCTGTAAGTATGTGGGTGTGGCCGTCCTAAGGGTTACATTTTTAAGAGTAAATTGAGACGCAGTATCAGCAACAGTCTATTGTGACAACAGTGGCAGGACCACCCACCGGGTTCGTGGTCTGGCGTGTATGCTGTTAATTGCAGTGGCTAAACCTTTTACCTGGTCGATTAGCTTCTACAGGACTCTGGTAATAGCGTAGCTGTTTCCTGTACATCGAGGCAGCTGTCATGTAATGGGGCGAGGTTGTGTCCCTGTAAATGCTCTTTACCAAACCTTCGACTTGGTTCCAGTGAGTGGATGTGGTGTAGCGTCCCTATCTAAAAAGTTGAGCGTGGAGCTAAGGATGGATGGTGAGCTGCTGTTTCTTTAATTGTTGTTGGCGCGGGATGTGGGGTTAATAGAATACTAATTCTTCCTAAATGAAGGGTTGTGGGATTTGGGTGTGTGGGTGGTGAGACGCGTAGGACTGAGGGGGTGTCCTATCATTAATTTGGGGTAAGGTTGTAGGTGTAGGTGGGCGGCGTGAAGTTTTATCCTACGTTTGAGCTGGGGCCAGCTGTCATGTTAATTGGGGGCAGGGGATGGCTGTGAGGGTTGCAGTGGATTTAAATGGAATAGTGAGACTCATTATAGATGGTGATTGGGAGGCAGTGGGGGATGGGGTTTTCATAACTGTTAGTTTGGTTTGGGGGGGGTTTTTAGGGTAGGGGGGTTTAGGGGGTTTGGGAATTTTTGGGGGGGTTGGATGGGGGTTTTAAATGTTGGTGTGGGTATCACTAATGGGGTGGGTTTGGGGGTTTGGGTTGGGGGAATCATGGGTGTGGTGGGGGGTTTCCCCAATGGGGAGTGGGGTGGGGGGGGTGGGTGGGTGCGTGTTGGGGGTTGGGTCACCATGGATTTAAGTAGATAAAGTGAAATTTTATTGTAACACCTCCATGGATTTTTAAATAGATTAGAATAGAAAGATCAAAATTAAAGATTTAAAATTTAGCGTGTTTGTTGTCTAATTTTTATTTTTTTTGTATTTTATTGATTATGGATTTACCATAGATTTTTTTTTTTATATGAATTTTTTTTTAGATATTATTTCAGGTTAATGGATTTATTTTTAAAGTATTATAATATAATTAAATTATTTAAATAAAAATAATATCCACCATGGATTAAAATTAATATTTTAAAAAAGTAATATCACCATTGGATTTAAATATAATAGGAAGATCAATATAAGATTTAAAAAAATAATATAAAATAATTAAAAATTATAGAATTTATTAATTGAAAAAAATAGAATTTCCATGAATATAAGCCCATAGAATTAAGTAGAATAGTTACATCACCATGGATTTAAAAAGAATAGTAAGATCATCATATACACCACCATGGATTGAAATAGAATAGCGAAATCCCCATGGATTTAAATAGATTAGTGAGATCACCATGGATTTCAATAGAATAGCGAGATCACCACGGATTTCAATAGAATAGTGAGAGCACTATGGATTCAAAAAGAATAGTGAAATCACCATGGATTTAAAAAGAATAGTAAGATCACCATGGGTTTCAATAGAATAGTGAGATCACCATGGATTTAAATAGTATAGTGAGATCACCATTAATTTAAATCGAATAGTAAGATCCCAATGAAATTAAATGCGGCAGAAAAAAGATCACCATGGATTCAAATATGGTATAAAGATCACCGTGGATTTAAACAGAATAATAAAGTCATCAGCTTGGATGTAAATAGAATGGTAAGATCACCATGGATATAAATAGAATAGTAAGATTGATGTAAGTTCTGCAGGGCAGAAATGTAAAAAGGCAATTATGCCTATTTCTTTACCCTGATGAAATACAGATTTCGTTCGTTCGTTCGTCCGTTTGTTCACATAGGCCTATCTTCTTAACATCAAGGAGACCAGCTTGCAAGATTAGAACACGATGTAAAGCTAGGGTTCAAGAGGAAAGAGAAAACAGTGGCAGTCTTTCTAGATGTCGCAAAAGCATATGATGAATGCCGGAGAGATGGAGCTCTTTACAAAATGAAAAAGATTGGCATTACTGGTAAAACTTATAGGTATCTAGAAAACTTTTTACATTACAGGTATTTTGCTGTACAGGTGAATAATGATAGGTCAGAAATATATGAACAACAGAATGGGATTCCTCAGGGATCAGTGATTTCACCTTCAATTTTCACTATAGCTGTAAATGATTTAGCAGATGAATTTAACGACATTAAGAATGCAGTATCACAATTTGCAGATGACTGTGCCATTTGGCGATCTGGAAAAAACTTAAACCATGTTTACCAAAAACTTCAAAAACAAATAGACAAAGTTTCAGAGTGGATGAAAAGTTGGGGCTTCCAAATTAATGTAAACAAAACAGTAGGTATGATATTCAGCAAAGGAAATTAAAAAAAAAAAAAAAACAAAATCAATATAACCATTAAAGGACAGAAAATATGTACCTCTTCAACAACAAGATTTCTGGGCATAACTTTAGATAAACAACTAAATTGGAATGAACATATAGACAATTTAGTAGAAAGCTGTAGGGGACCCCTAAATATACTAAGGATAGTAAAAGGTAATGGATTGGGTGGGGGCAGCAATAAAATAATGCTTATGTTCTACAAGTCTTTCATCAGGGGAAAACTGGATTATGCCAGCATAGTCTATGACTCAGTTGCAGCTTCTAACAAAGCAAAATTAGACAGAAATCAAAATGCAGCCATGATAACCATTACAGGTGCATTTATATCAACACCAGTAGAAGCGCTAGAAGTAGCTCTTGGCATACCACCTCTTGGTCTAAGACGGAAAGAACTGAGATTAAATTATTGGAGTAAAGTAGCACAAGAAGTGACCCACCCAGCACATAAAGCATTTGTCAAAAACCAACCAAGTGTATGGGACGTCCCCTTAAATAAAGATAGATATCCAACAAGGTGGAGAACTATAGAAGATCTAACGCAGTTCAAAGAACTGCCAAACACAATAGAAAATAGTAATAAATATAGAAGCAAAATACAACCCTGGGAACTAAAAACACCAATCATAGACTACTCACTTACTGAAAAGATCAAACAAAACATAGAAGATAAGAAAGCCAAAATGATAAGTAGAAAGTTCATAGATCAACTAACAAAACAAAATCTGGCCGTCTACACTGATGGATCCAAGGCTAATAGTGGGCAACTAGGCGCAGGAGTTGTAATACCACAGTGGGGAATTAAAAGGAGCTACAGTGTAACTGAAGGGGCTTCGATTTTTACCGCAGAGATGGTAGCAATTCTAAACAGTTTAGAAATAATCGAAGATAACCCACCAGAAGCCGTTACGATATTTACAGACTCAATATCATCACTACAAGCACTAGAACACCCAGGTAAATGTAGCCGGCCAGACATAAAGGAAGAAATTCTAGCAATTAATACATCACTAGGGAACATAAGATCTCTATGGTGTTGTCTGCTCCACTGTAGTGTATGGAATGTCAACTTGACCTACGCAGTGGTGTGTAGACATAGATTGAGTGTATAATGTGCGAATGATAGGAAGAGTTCGTGGTGTTGACAAATGTTCTTTTCTCACACTCATGTATGGCTGGAAGTCATCGACACCAACGACTGTGTACCTTTACTAAAGTTTAATTGGACGTACACACTCGACAGCACAGATAGTGACAAATCACAGGTTGGCATAATACATCATGGTACAGTGGATAAATGGTCTTGCAATGTTACATGGGCACTCATGCAGCATAATAGTATAATGGACTGTCAGTAGCCAAGCACTCAGTATCGCCCATACATATATATCATCTGACTTCACTGACTGAGCACGTCAGCTTATAAATAATATTTCAGATGGCTTCTAAACCTAATCTCGTTTAGCGACGATTCTCCAACATAATGTTCAGCACATATTTTTCATATAATAATATTGAACCGCTAATAAAGGGTTCTCATGTGTAGCAGTGATCTCTGGACTAATCAAGCGATAATACGGGCATCCCTTTTCTCTTCTTGAAAGTCACTACATGTTTGGTTCCAAGATGGCTTCACTCGTGAGCTGTCACTCACGTTTGGATACAGATAATGAATCTGTCCTAAAGTTAGTCATTTATTAAACATTTCATTGCTCTGTAGATTTGATCATGAACAATTGACTGCATTCTACAGGATATAGTGCTGCTAGGAATCGAAGTCGTTTTCATCGAGTCAAATATATTCTCTTAGACATTCAAATCGTACCTATCGAAAATGGTGGCTTCGTACGAGAGTTCATAAGAGTATCTTTGATTACCTTGGTATCAGAAATATGATTCTGCCATTCCTTGGCAATACGAATAAACACTGGGGTAAAGCATACACGATAGGTCTAGACGACTATCACTTTCCCCACAAATACTGAGATCACTTTTTCCGGCGACAAGCCGACATAGGAAAAAACACAGTCCCCATCAGGACGAAGCCAAATCACACCACACTCTAGCGGCACATCCGCCGAATAGCCTTTGACCTCTCTAGAGACAACAGAACATATAGTTCGACTTAGATATGTAAAGATATACAGATATAAGACAAACTCGTCCTACTCAGACAAACAATACACATAAATTCAGGCCATAGATATTCTGAAGCAAGAACAATCTATTACTACCCAAACAACGAATAAATCGCAGTAAAATGGATTCATCCGCGGAGTTCGATCGAAGAGACGACACAACTTTCAAGGGAAGTAACTCAATAATGACTTTTCCTTAAGCACTATTTTGTTTACAAAATATTTGCGAACATAACAAGTATACCAATGTATAATATTGTAAGATATCAAAGACTGCACGTAACAGTCTTACCACACCTCCCGGGAAAAAAAAAAATGGAACTTTTTTTTTTTTTTGAAATACATCTAGGAGCAACGTACAATAGGCTCACAACGCATGAATAATGCGCAGATGAAAATATCAGGACTACCTATAACGCCTAATATGAGGCTAAGTCGACTTATGGAGCGACTGGTGAGAATGTGTCTCATAAACTGAGAGAAATTATTTCTCTACAAGTATATTTTTCCAGGAAGGTGTCATCAAAGTATAATACAATTCTGGCAATTACACAATGCCTAAAAAATTCATATCATCATTTCGTATTAGATATCTTAAATTTATGATTTATGAAGAAAAAATCATCAAAGCACAGCGGTGAATAAACATCAATGAACCGCTATGTAGTGATACAATCATTATATTATTAAATTACAAATGTGTATCTATTATGATATAGAAAAGGAACTACTATAGAACTAGACATATCAAGAAGTCTAAGCCCTAATAGTTATGTGGAATCATGTGGGCATCTTGACAGAATGTCTGCCATCACATTATCTGATCCACGAAAAGCTCGCACAGAGAAATGAAAAGGTTGAAGAGCAATTGCATATCGAGTAGACCTCGAGCTCTTCAAATTCTTACTCTGTATAGCAGTAAGAGCTTTTTGGTCGGTTTCTACTATGAAATGTGCGCCCAGAAGGAATCTCTGTAGTTTGAGAATCGACCAAACCATAGCTAATAGCTCACGGTCTAAAACCGAATAATTCCTTTCTGCCGCATTAAGTTTTCTGGAAATATACATTACGGGATGCAGAGTTCCAGAGTACTCTTGCATTAGTGCCGCTCCAATCCCAGTGGATGAAGCGTCACTACGAAGAACGAATGTCTTATCTTTAGTAGGTAGCACTAAAATAGGTGGTGTTGAAAACAATGTTTTAATCCTATCCAGAGAGCATTGGCATTCCTGAGACCAGTGGACCATATTAGGCGAACCTTTCTTTAGAAGTGTTGAAAGAGGTGCCATGATAGAGGATAGATTCTGAATGAATCTGCCATAAAATTGAATAAGACCTAACAGACTTCTCACCTGTTTTTTAGTCTTAGGGATCGAGATGTTAAGTATCTTACTAGTATTATGGTCCTCTGTCTTTAGGAAACCATGACCAACTCGGTGGCCTAGGAAAGAAATTTCGCTAAAACCAATATAGGCTTTAGAGGGTTTTGCTGTTAGGTTGTGCTCGCGCAAGGTAGACAGCAATTCATCTAACCCTGAATAGTGATCTTCCCAAGTATCGCTGAAAAGACAGATGTCGTCTAGATATGCAATGACATCTGACCGATAAGATAGGATTCGGCGCATCATGCGTACGAATGTAGCTGGTGCGTTCATAAGACCGAAAGGCATAAAATTCCATTGGAACAAACCTCTAGGTGTTGAAAAAGCCGTGAGAGGTTTGGCGCGTTCAGATAAAGGAACTTGCCAATATCCTTTAGACAAATCAAGTTTAGTGAAAAAATGAGATTTGGAGAGTCGAGTAAGTAGCTCTTCCAGTAAAGGCATAGGTTCGGCATCGAACTTCGTTACTTGATTCAATTTTCGATAGTCAACGCAAAGACGTATGTTATTGTCTTTTTTACGCACAATAACCATCGGCGAAGAATATGCAGAGGTGGATGGTTCGATTATTTTCAAATCTATCATCTCATCCAACTCTTTCTCGACCTGTGCTTGAAAATGTATAGGTATAGGATAAGGTCTAACCCTAATAGGAGTATGGTCAGTTAGAACAATGTCATGTTGAATGACATTCGTTTGTCCAGGGATGTCAGTGAGTACATCCTGAAATGTTTGCAACATAGTTGAAACTTGTCGCTGTTCTCCTAGAGACAAATCAGGAGAGACAGTAACGTTCTTCCATGATTCACTAGAATGAAGTGGGATCATTGGAAGGGGGAGATTTACATCTGAAAAACTTGTTTCCTCATCCTGTATCACGGACAGTGATGAGTAATGACCATGCTGTACTGGAGAATTGTCCGTTGCTTGGAAAATGGGTTGCAAATAATCCGGACGTTCATGGAATTCAGTAAGCATATTGATGTGGAAGGTTTTATGCTTCCCATCAATATCGACAATATAGTCGACATCGGAAATTTTCGATATTATATCGTACGGACCTTTCCAAGAAATAAGTAATCTGTTTTCCCTACAAGGTAGTAATACAAATGCTTTGTCACCAGGACAAAGTTGTCGTAAGCATCTCTTCTTATTGGCAAATTGCCTTGCCTTCTGTTTCGCAAATTCAGAAGAAGAAGTTGCTAATTTGCATGCTTCGATAATTTTTTGTCTCAACGCGATGACATATTCGTAGGATGACTTTGTGTCATCGTCAATATTGTCAGATGTTATGAGATCGTGAAGCAACGACATAGGGCCACGCGGACGCGCGCCAAAGACGAGTTCAAAGGGAGAAAATCCCGTATGTTCATTGGGTACCTCTCTGTAAGCGAAGAGGGCCGCAGGTAAAACTCTGTCCCAGTCTTGAGGATGATCCTCAGTTATCTTCCCCAGTAAGTTTTTAAGTGTTCTATTAAGGCGTTCGACCATACCATTAGACATTGGATGGTAGATACTACTTAAAGATCTATCTATCTGCAGAGTAGACATTACTTGAGACATGGTATCTGATATTAGTTGGGTGCCATGGTCTGACAATATCTCTCCGGGGAACCCCAGACGAGAAAATATAAGCCAAAGAGCATCTGCAATATCAGCAGTAGTAATGCTCTTCAGAGGAATACCTCTGGCCAACGTGTGCACATATCAACACACGTCAAGATAAACTGATGTCCTCTGGCAGACTTGATCTTAAATGGACCAATAATGTCTATGGCCATTTTTTGGAACGGCCGAATAGGAATGTCCGCCGCCTGAATGGGTGCAGCATGCCGTGGACCTTTGGATTTAACTTCCTGACATACTTTACAAGATCGACAATAAATCCGTATGTCCTTGTTTACCAATGGCCAAAAGAAAGCCGCAAGGACTCTTGACTTAGTACGGGAAAAACCCATGTGTCCAGCACACTGAGAGTCGTGAGCGTGCTGCAAAATTTTAACTCTCAAATTCTTGGGAACCAGGATTTGAGAATGACTTGACGTAATGGAGTCTTGAACCATACGTACAAGTACGCCATTCTTCTTTGTAATCCACGATTTACGACTTGTGTCTTTATTCGGATCACCTTTAGTTGCAAGAATGAAGAA
Organism: Oreohelix idahoensis; assembly: GCA_024509875.1. Lineage (NCBI taxonomy): Eukaryota > Metazoa > Mollusca > Gastropoda > Stylommatophora > Oreohelicidae > Oreohelix > Oreohelix idahoensis. The sequence continues at coordinate 619,498 of JAMPIV010018683.1, read as the reverse complement.
TTTCTTCAGAGTGGAATCATCTTCTTGCTGTTTTATAAACGAGTCACGAGAAATTACCAAGGGATTATCTTGGTTATGCACTTCATTATCTTCAGTAGATGAAGTTTGAGGCATATCAAGAGCCTGAGCTCTAGTGACTACAGCGTTAGCAAGCTGCATGTTTTGCCTTTCCCACGCGGAAATTTGTTGCGGAGTGCATTCTCTGACTCCATGAATGCGACCGATGATGAGGTCAGCGATCGGATTCGGGAGAAGACATGCGTGTACATCTCCTGTAAAGAAAGGAGTAGCAATCCTAATGATAGCAGTAGAGTATTTCTCTAATGTGCCGCCAAATGTTACACATTTGACTACTTGTCCAGTGGCACGGGAAGGATCTACGAGTGACTGCCTAACACCAATTGTGGTGCATCCAGAATCAAATAGCACAGAGACTGGATTGTTATTCACTAAACCCTTATGTAAGACAAGAGAACCTCTTCCATCATGCGCGACTGATGCCGGAAGAGCAGGAAGAGGATGGCCACAGCTTAAAGTAGACACTGTGGTTGGCTCAAATAACGTTTTGCATTGGGGGCACTGAGATGCTCTCCCAAAATCAAAAGCGGCACATGCCATATTACTAGCATCATTATTATCTTTACTCTGTTTATAGGCTTCATGGGACTCTTGTTGTGCAGAGTTTGCCTGAAAATGTGGTTTATGTCTTTTGTTTTGAGATCTACCTCGGTTATTATCACCTCTGTAGTTATTGTTACCTCTATTGTAACCCCTATTTGGGTTTGAGTCATAGTTCCCTTGGTTACCATTATCATATTCATTATAATGAGTATCTCTGTAATTATGATCTTGTTGACTCCAAGACGGATAACCCTGATAGTTTCTATAATTACTTCCTCTACGGAAATTCCTATAATTATGACCACCCCTGTGTCGAGAGCTATCAGCTCGTCTCCAGTTCTTTGAAGAAGAACCCTGAAATGATTGGTTACCTTGGTTTTGAAAACTATTATGGTTACCTTTTTTATCAAATCTGTTTTGAGGTCCCTGAAATCTGTGTGAATAATTGGGATTGTATGGTGTTGCTGAAGCAACTGGCATACTCTCCTTAATCTTAGCGTTGCCAAAAGTCACGTCGGGGTGTGCAGTGACATATTGGGAACAATATTCTTCCATTTCTTTTAGAGATTTGGGTTTACGCTCATGTATAAATTCAAGGAAAGGTTTGTTCACACATGACATAATCTTATCTCTGAGCAACAAATCCATAAGTCCTTCATACGTTTTTTCTGTTTTGGAAAGCTCAATCCAACGATCAGCTGTGAGACGTGCCTTTGCAGTGAATTCTGAGAATTCTACACCCGTCTCAGGCACCATCGTTTTAAATAAAAGGCGATAGCCTTCCTCACTTAGCTGATATTTTTTATCAAAGCCGCCCTAATGACATCATAATTATCCTTATCTGCTTCTCCTACAAGGCATAATCTAGTCAAAGATTCACCTTTCAAGTTTTCTGATAATTGATTAGCGTATTGTGATTTATCCACATTATGTGTACGACAAGAACGTTCAAATCTATCCAGCCAGAATGTAATATCGTCACTGGACTGATTGAACGGTGGAACCTTAACCTTGTAAGTAGAAGGTTTACCATTACCACTAGATGCCTGATTAACATTACTCATACTTGTCAATCTCAATTTCTCCAACTCAAATTCATGTTCTCTTATTGCTTTTTTTTCTTCAGCCTCTCTGTCTAATCTTTTTTGTTCAGCTTCCCTGTCTAATCTTTTTTGTTCAGCTTCACTGTCTAATCTTTTTTGTTCAGCTTCCCTGTCTAATCTTTTTTGTTCAGCTTCACTGTCTAATCTTTTTTGTTCAGCAGCAGCTTCTCTTTCTAATTTTTTTTTGTTCAGCTTCAAATCTCCTTTGCTCTACCTGCATCTGCAATTTCTTTTGTTCAGCAGCAGCCTCAGCTTCTCTTTCTAATCTTTTTTCTTCTGCCATAGCTCTTCTCTCTTCTGCAGCTAATGCTTTGTCATATTGAGCAACTGCCCATTGTTCTAATTGTTGACCAGTCTTATCAAGGGCTTTCCCTTGTATAATGAAGTATTCTAATGTAGACATGGTGTCTAACAATAATACTAATCACCTGAAATAATAATAATACCACAAGTTCTTAATGACTTGATTAATCAGTATACTATCCCAATATCTGTGGGTCCCAAGCCTTAATAAGGTCTTGTATGACAGTAATAATAATCAGGTACTGGTTTATACCATAATCCAAGTGCAGTGCACAGGCAATAGTGTCTTATGAAATATACCTATATAAAACATATGTCAACCAACAGAATACATAAAGTACAAATAGGACTGACAATACAAGAACGTTTGCAGAAATCAAAATAAATCAAATAGGGAAATCAATGAAAATAATCACTGAATCTGCAAAGAATAACAACACAAATGACGTCACAGTATATGAATATAAATTGTGAATAGAACTGAAAGATAGAAAAGGGTAGACCAACAAATTACAAACAACTCAAAACAAAACTAAAGAACAAAGAAATATTACAAAAATAACAATAATTACAGACTTCACAGCTAACACAAAAGCAACAGTTGTTGCAAGCAAATTTTCAATCAAGAAAATTGCACCTATAGAAAACGCCCACAACGGACCCTCTATGACGTGGGATATTCTGTTGTGAGGACTCCGCCCAACCTTAAACACAACCCGCTGACATAGAAACTAACATACTATACAAACAAATAACATGTAAACATAAATATATATAAATTATGTGTATGATAGTATGTGTTGCAAAATAGGCTCAGTTTTACAGTAATGGCAAAGTTATTTTTATGAAAATAAACAAACTGCCACTTTATTCAATTAAACATTCTGGCCTTAAATATTAAAGTTCATATATGGAAAACAAGAAGATCCATCGATGAAAATAGGACTTCTTAGTTCACAAATACTGTCTTCCTGTTAATATTGACAAGAATTGATCCAACTGTTCTGTGAAACTCTGTAATGTCTAATGTAAAAATGTCAACAACGTTGACCTACATACTGCATTCACTTGACAGGTCACGTGACGAAGTGTTGACAAAGAGCAAACCAATACTGCAAGTGTGTCGTATCAGCCACAGGAAACGGTCTGGTATCGGTAATCAGTTGACTTCTTAACTTCTGCGAGGTCAAACCCAGAAAGCTGGTCCACCAGTTGATAACGTCTCTTTTTCTTGGAAGACAGACATCATCATCATCAGTTGATAAGATCTCTATGGTGTTGTCTGCTCCACTGTAGTGTATGGAATGTCAACTTGACCTACGCAGTGGTGTGTAGACATAGATTGAGTGTATAATGTGCGAATGATAGGAAGAGTTCGTGGTGTTGACAAATGTTCTTTTCTCACACTCATGTATGGCTGGAAGTCATCGACACCAACGACTGTGTACCTTTACTAAAGTTTAATTGGACGTACACACTCGACAGCACAGATAGTGACAAATCACAGGTTGGCATAATACATCATGGTACAGTGGATAAATGGTCTTGCAATGTTACATGGGCACTCATGCAGCATAATAGTATAATGGACTGTCAGTAGCCAAGCACTCAGTATCGCCCATACATATATATCATCTGACTTCACTGACTGAGCACGTCAGCTTATAAATAATATTTCAGATGGCTTCTAAACCTAATCTCGTTTAGCGACGATTCTCCAACATAATGTTCAGCACATATTTTTCATATAATAATATTGAACCGCTAATAAAGGGTTCTCATGTGTAGCAGTGATCTCTGGACTAATCAAGCGATAATACGGGCATCCCTTTTCTCTTCTTGAAAGTCACTACATGTTTGGTTCCAAGATGGCTTCACTCGTGAGCTGTCACTCACGTTTGGATACAGATAATGAATCTGTCCTAAAGTTAGTCATTTATTAAACATTTCATTGCTCTGTAGATTTGATCATGAACAATTGACTGCATTCTACAGGATATAGTGCTGCTAGGAATCGAAGTCGTTTTCATCGAGTCAAATATATTCTCTTAGACATTCAAATCGTACCTATCGAAAATGGTGGCTTCGTACGAGAGTTCATAAGAGTATCTTTGATTACCTTGGTATCAGAAATATGATTCTGCCATTCCTTGGCAATACGAATAAACACTGGGGTAAAGCATACACGATAGGTCTAGACGACTATCACTTTCCCCACAAATACTGAGATCACTTTTTCCGGCGACAAGCCGACATAGGAAAAAACACAGTCCCCATCAGGACGAAGCCAAATCACACCACACTCTAGCGGCACATCCGCCGAATAGCCTTTGACCTCTCTAGAGACAACAGAACATATAGTTCGACTTAGATATGTAAAGATATACAGATATAAGACAAACTCGTCCTACTCAGACAAACAATACACATAAATTCAGGCCATAGATATTCTGAAGCAAGAACAATCTATTACTACCCAAACAACGAATAAATCGCAGTAAAATGGATTCATCCGCGGAGTTCGATCGAAGAGACGACACAACTTTCAAGGGAAGTAACTCAATAATGACTTTTCCTTAAGCACTATTTTGTTTACAAAATATTTGCGAACATAACAAGTATACCAATGTATAATATTGTAAGATATCAAAGACTGCACGTAACAAACATAAAAAAAAACAACTTTCTAACTACTCATAGGACAAGGAAAGACAACGAGGTTTAAAAAAAAAACAACAACTCAAAAAGAACATACTAATACAAATTAAAAACAAGGATAAAGGACAATAGTTATCTATAAACAATACAAAAGAGAAAATAAAATGGACAAACACTAATATAAATAAAAATCAGCAACTGCGAAAGACAAGTTATTTAAATTGAATACAAAATTAGTAAATAAAATGACACTAAATACCCCAAATTATAACCAATTTTCAGGTTGAACAGGGTAGACCAAGATGGAAGGAGAAGAGGCAATAACGGTCAGCTGTTAAGTGCCCGCTCTCCACCCATCACTTCTTCAAAACAACAACACCATGGATTTAAACATAATAGTGAAATCACCATAGATGTAAATAGAATAGCGAGATTACCATGGATTTAAATGTAATAATGACAACATCGTGGATTTAAATAGTATAGGAAGACCACCATGGATTTAAAAAGAATTAAAAGATCACCATGGATTTAAGTAGAATAGTGAAATCACCAAAGATTTAAATAGAATAGTGAAATCACCATAGATGTAGATAGAATAGTGAGAATACCATGGATTTCAATATAAAAATGAAATCGTCATGGATTTAAATAGAATAATAAAACCACCATGGATTTCAATACAATAGTAAGATTACTAATGGGGAACTGATGGATATAAAAACAAATACAAGTAGAACAAGACATTGAGGTATACCAGCTGGTAGTATCAATAGGCAGTCCATGGTCTGGTGTCCCCAGGTTTGCAGATATAGAGGACGCCATAGAAACTCATGAATATGGATATTTGTGGCAGGCATGAAGTGAACACGGACAGCTTGGAAGGACACTGACAGAATGGAACAGGACAGGAAGATGTGCCACGGGTTTGTGCTACACCTGGAAGTGAAGCTTACTGAATGCATTTAATAATTAAACCAGATTTCAAAGACAAAAAAAACTGGGGAAATGAAAAGTTGTTTTATATATACCGATCTTTTTCTCCTTTCGTGTAGTATGACATCGATATCTATCGCCACCAGAAAACAAAAATTGGCATACATAGCAGCATCATCGTCATATACAATCATCGTCATCATCATCTCCTTTAATATCAACAACCTACGACGCGTGGAGTAGAGCACCATCTTCCACATTAAAATAGAACACGCCTCAGCAAGTACTTAAACTAATTAAACCCCACACATGAGCCTCATTGCAGCAACTGTACCATCAGTATGAGACAGTTTAGCATGTGTTGGTCACTTGCCTAGGACTCTCTACAGAAAGACAAAAGCTATTGCTGAGCTCCCCAACAAACACACACTATATACAGCACCACTCAACACCTACAGAACACATGCACATTCCAATCTGGTATTGGCTAGCAAAAGGCGACGAGCTAAGCAGACCTAGTCAAACAACGACAACATCACTATCACCATTATCATCATCATCATCTTTTTTCTTGCTCCTTATGAAACAAGGAGCTACAACAGAAACTGGCTTCCTAGCAGAAAACTGCGTCAAAATTCTGCGACAGTGGCTTCTGTAGTAATTTGTTTTACATGATGAGGTTGCTAGCCCCATGCTCAGAGTCGCATTAGTCGCCGTGTACGACATGCCTGACAGAGCACTAGTTATATTATTTTTGTCTTTCTCCTAAGAGAGAACCGGGGACCACACATGCACCTTCTTATGTACCAACAGTGAACACTGACTTTAGCAGCGAAACCTGATGTGTATGCCAGCAGTTATGACCGTTAAACATCAATTTCACTAATCAACTTATACAATGTGCAATAAAACAAATAATCACCTGTTACATCTACACAATTACCGATTTTGTTAATAATTTGATGACAATTTAAACATAAAATTCAGCAACATAACTACCATGTCTACAAGTGACCAGGATAAAGTAACACAAACTACCACGACTGACCTAGACACATTAACACAAACTACCACCACTGACTTATCAAATTAACACAAACTACCACCACTGACTTATCAAATTAACACAAACTACCACCACTGACCTAGACACATTAACAGAAACTACCACCACTGACCTAGACACATGAACACAAACTACCACCACTGACTTATCAAATTAACACAAACTACCACCACTGACTTAGACAAATTAACACAAACTACCACGACTGACCTAGACAAATTAACACAAACTACAACGACTGACCTAGACACATTAACTTAAACTACAACGACTGACCTAGACACATTAACTTAAACGACCACGACTGACCTAGACACATTAAGACAAACTACAACGACTGACCTAGACACATTAAAACAAGCTACCACAATTGACCTAGACAAATTAATACAAACGACCACGACTAACCTAACTCATGCGTACACAACTACAACAAGACAGATCAACTAAAAGCCTCCTTCAGTCATAACTGACAAAGGACATTATGCGTCCTTGAGTTGATAGGCCTCCACTGCATTTATTTCCTTGGTGTTTCTTTCAGCCTGTTCTTTTTTCCCTTCTGCTTTTTGTAAGAGCTTCATCTCTGATTGACTGACTTTTTCGATCACCTAGGTTACGAGTTTTCACTGTTTTGTCCTTGTACCAGGTAGTGAAAGGTACATGTCTTTTTCAATTGCATTGTATCTCCATACAGGGAGATCGAATTTCTGATATAACGACCAACTAATTCAGCGATAAACGTATCAAAAGTACAAGCAAAAAATAATAACAAATACTGACGTCAGTAACAACCTACCTAGTTTACAATCAATAATGTGCAAACGAAAAACTTCAGAAATAAATCTTCCGAGTGTATAAGTAACAACAACAAACTAACAGACAAAAAATTCAGAAACAAATCTTCCGAGTGTATAAGTTCGTTCGTTCAAACTAACAGACAAAAATTTCAGAAAAAAAAACCTACCAAGTGTACAAGCAAACACAACAAAACTGATACCAACTTCAGCGACAACCTACCCAGTGCACTAAAAACAACAAACAAACAAACATCAGCTACAGCAACAGCCTCCCCATTGTCGTCTGGCAGAAGGACTTGTACCTAAGTGAAGGTAAAAACCAGTTGACCAATGGCTCTTTTTACAGGTCCAGGACCAGCGATGCGACTGTCTCTAACAATCGCATTGTACACAACACGATTAAACAGCTTATCACTAGTAATGATCTTCCTCCCGAAGCATCTCATCTCAGGATTCATGACAGCTCTTTGGGCAAGCCTGTATTCTACATGCTCCCCAAAATTCACAAGATCGAAAACCCTGGAAGACCTATTGTCTCAGCCTGTTCTTGTCCTACTGAACACATTTCTGACTTTCTCGATAGCATTTTCCAGCCTATCGTTGTGAATCTTCCCTCCTTCATCAAAGACACCAATCACGCTCTTACAACTTTCTCCTCTATCCGACTCCCAGCAGACCGCTCCTACCGTCTTTTCTTGCTGGACGTCTGCTCTCTGTATACCTCTATTCCCCACTCTGATGGTCTCCGAGCTCTTCAGTTTTTTCTGGACCAACGCACTTGCCCTTCTATATCCACTGTCACTCTTCTCCGTCTTGCTGAACTGGTCCTTCAACTGAATTCCTTTGAATTCAATGGTCAGTTTTTTGACCAAATTAGCGGTGTTGCCATGGGAACGAAGATGGGTCCCAGCTATGCCTGTCTATTCATGGGCCACTTGGAGCATCAGATATGGCAACAATACTCCGGTCCTTTCCCTGGGTTTTACCGCAGATATATCGATGATGGCATAGGTCTCACAGATATGTCTGAGACTGATTTACACCGCTTCATCGACTTTGTGAACCACTTTCACCCCACCATCAAGTTCACCTCCCTCGTCTCCACAGTATCTGTCAACTTCCTTGACATTACTATTTCTATCACGCCCTCCGGCCTTAATACCTCAGTATACTACAAGCCGACAGATGCCCACAGCTACCTCCTGTATACCTCTTCTCATCCTCGGGCCTGTCGTGACTCCCTTCCTTTTTCACAACTTCTCCGCCTCCGCCGTTTATGCCAAGACGACGATGACTTCCACTTACGAGCCAATGAGATGTTGGATTTTTTCCATAACAGACTTTATCCAGAACATGTTCTCACCTCTGCTCTCCAACGTGTGCTCCCCATCTCTCGTCTGGAGGCCCTCAAACCTCACCATAAATCCACTTCGGATAGAGTTAAATTAATCTTGACCCATCACCCTCACAGTACTACTGTCAAACAGATCCTTTTCCGCCACCTCCCTATCCTCCAAGCAGAGCCTCTGACCCAAAAAGTATTCAGTGAAGCACCTTTGGTGGCATATAGACGTGACAAGAACTTGAAGGATCTTCTTGTTCACAGCCGTCTCCCAAAGGAGAATGCCACTCACTTTGGCACACTACCCTGTGGTCGGACACGATGCAACACGTGCAAGTATGTCATCTCAACCCAGAAGGTGTCCTTTCCTAAGGCTACGTATACCATCACTAGTAGCTTCACGTGTGAATCGCGCAATGTCATTTATACGATCATATGTAAACGTTGCTGCAAAACCTATATTGGCCAAACAGGCAAACGACTTGGGGACAGATTCAGCCAGCACTTAAATGACATCGCTCAGCAAAAGTCAACACCAGTTGCTATACACTTCAATGGTCCTGACCACCATGGTCCCATCGACATCCAGGTCACAGCGATCCGATCCTGCTCCTCTGACACTGCCAGCCGAGAACAGCTTGAGAACCGTCTTATCCACCGCATGGGGTGTTTAAAACCAGCCGGTCTCAACACTTTTCACACCTTTGTCTGAGGTCACCCTTTCCTCTCTTGCTCTATTTTACTCTTTCCACTCTTATCCTATTCTTCTATTTGTATGCCATATACATTTTTTTTTTTTTTTTTTTTCATATTTATTTATCTTCCACTCATTCTGTCCCTTATTATTTCCAGTCCCCACTTCTATCACGTTGGGTAGTTTATTTTCCGGTTTCGTTTTTTAGTTTCTTAGTATGCATTGTGTACATCCGGCGGCGGAAGTCGCTTTCTGTTCAGCCACGCGCTTATCAACAGGACAGCGATTTTGATAGAATTTCGGTTCTTGCCTTCAGGGAAGTACCCAGTTTTTATTTTATTTAGTTTTTATGTGTCCTATCTAGCCTTCACTTTCTTTCCTTTCCTGACGAAGGCCTTGTGGCCGTAACGTAGACTATTTTCTTTGTCCTTTGTCCTCGTAAGACGAATCACCTTTTTTCGATTTTTTTTTCAAACCCATCCATTGTATTCCACGTCTTACCGCAGTTCCCCTCCACTTCCTCCATTATACAACCAACAGCAACAAACAAACACCAACTTCAGCCTATACCTACCAAGTGTACAGGCAACAACAATAACATACAAACAAACACCCACTTCATCGACAAACTACCGAGTGTACAAACAACAACAAACACCAACTTCAGTGACAACCTACCTAGTGTACAAGCTACCAGGACCATGCAGATTATGGCAACCCGCGCTCTTCTGGGCGTGACCACTCTCATAAAGGGGTGGCAGATACTGAAGTACCTATTAAAACAGTTAGATTGAATATTATTTTGATTGAGTGTTGACAATATTAACAATGGGTAAACGAGAAATATGATAATTTATAAAACAATTGAAGAACCAAAATTAGCATTGGCTTAAATGGGCCGGGTATCTATTCACCTTGTCGTCTTCTATTCAGATAGTGAAGTATGCACATGAAAGATTAATTCAATATTAATTCAATATTTTGCAGATACTAAGTCACCAACATGGCTTACGTTTTTATTTTATGTCACCACTGTATCAATCATTTCCTACAGCCTCATTTTCTTTTGTTACTATTAAAACTGTATTTTCTCAAGTATTATATACTATTTCCACCAATATACTGATATTCCTGATAAGTCATAATTGAATGTCATATTTTCAATGTGCTGATTGAACATCTCAGATGGCAGCGCATATTCCTGCCTAACACCCTACTTTGTACTTGATGATAAATGGCTAGCAACTGAAGCAACCGGAAACGTGTTTCATTTTTAAAACATCTACATTCAATAGTGGAGGATGTCAACATTAAAATAACGAAGTGAAAAGACGAGAAGAAATAGCCAAACACACTTTCAACAGCTTAATACAAATATTAATATCCACACAGACTGTTATAAATGAGAGTTTTAAGGGTTTTAATTATAAGCAGTGGTTTCTGTAATAATTTGTTTTACATGATAAGTTTGTCAGCTTCACACACAACCTGTACTAGGTCTCTTCTTAACTTTTTGAAAATAAAGTTTATTCGTTCGTTCTTCCTTCGACATGCATAAAGTAGCAATAATCCTTGAATTTCTTTGTCTCCCCCACAGACCTGCAGAGAGCTATGCGAGGTAAAGATACTCTGTACAGGTAATATTCGGAAATGGGCAGGTAATAATCAGAAATGGGCAGGTAATATTCAGAAATGGACAGGAACCGCACTTGCATCGATGCAAATATGGACACAAAAGTCACATGATGAAACATGTAATAACGCGTTTTGGGGAATAATAGTTCCCCATCGACTACCTAGGGCTACCAAGCGAAGGCAGGAAGGATGTGCGATGGAGAACAAAGAACACTATATACGCAAATAATAGCACACGTGGTATTGAACCGGGTATTCGAAGCAGGAAAATGTTATTTTTTGTTTTTGTTGCAAGGGTCAAAACAAAAACACAGAAGGAAGGAATAAAACGTGGGCACAAGAATTCTCGCACAAAAAGAGAAACAGGAAAGTAAACAAAGTTATTTTGTCAAATTTTTTCAAACAAAATTTTGCCTCGTTTTGCCAAAGCGCGCTGTGTTCTACCTAGACACAGGGTCCGTTGTTTATATTAGGGCGCATGACCAAATATAAAAGACCTTGCGGTCTGGTAATAATGACTGCTAAAAACAAAGCTACCATACATAACAAAAGTGGAAAAAATTCCCACTTTCTAGCAAGAAAGTAGTTTGGCTTATATATATTGGCAGCACTGCCAATTCATAGTTATCGATAGTAATAACTGGTGCAGCACCCACATCCCGACTCAGCACATTCGTTTTCTTTAGACTTATTGTGAGGCCAAAGTCCTTGCATGCTTGGGTGAAGCGATTCATCAAGCTCTGAAGCTCCTGTTGGCTTTGATTGACGACTGCAGCGTCATCAGCGAACAACAAGTCTCTTATAGTGACCCTTCTGATTTTTGTTTTTACCTTCAGACTTGAAAGATTAAACAGACGGCCATCTGACCTAGTGTGAAGGCATATTCTTATTCCTTCAGTTGTATCTCTGAAGGTTCCAAAGGTTGTTACAGCCGGGAGTTGTAGTGAGGATAAGCTCTCACTGCAGATAAAATACTTCTATGGCACGCGCCTCAAGCAGCCTCTGACAACCAAGTCCAGCTCCCGGCCTTCACGTGTGGCTTAATTTGAGCCCGGCGGAACTGTTTCCACTGACGGGAGAACGAACGAACGAAATCTTTATTTCATCAGGGTAAAAAAATAGGCATAATTGCCTTTTTACATTTCTGCCCTGCAATACTGTACAAAAAGAAGGGGCAAAGGCGAGCGACTGGCGCCTTAAAACCAGCAGCTTCGGGCAGATAGGGCTCGTGATCCTTGGTTGGTAGCTTATCTAAGAGAAGGAACTCTGAATTCAAACCACCGCTGCCTTGCGGGAATATCCATTTATGGAATTGGCTTCGGGAGTAAACCCTGAGGATAAATCCGGAGTCGGAGTCCCTAAGACAGTCTAATGTTGATTCGACATTATTCTGACAACTCCTGCGACGTGGCTGGTACCAAACTGTATCGGCTACTGCCGTTCTTTTGGATCTACCAGCTGTGTGGAGAGGAGGAACATGCTACATGGGCAACAGCTTGGTCTTCATATAACTGTGCCCAAGCTCGCGCCCTGGAGAGGACACTCCAGCTTCACCCTATAGGTGTCGGCAAAACACGGGAAGTAGCAGTTACCGGTTATAAGCATTTTGCCCAATTGGCGTAGGGCATGGCGCCAGGGGCTACTTCCGACAGTGGGAGAGGTTCTAGGATCTCACTGGACAGCTACCGCCCGCTTCAAGCTGGGCAGCCCCCAGTCAATAAGGTGATATTTATATAATTCAGTATCTCTCTGGGTGTCATTATATTTAATATGTAGGGGGAATTTGATGTTTAATTATGTATGTGTGTAGTTGTATTTTCTCATTCGTAAAGAAGGTAGGTTCTTCATACATTGTACGTTGTTTATTTTAGATATATAAGCTGGGGGATATATTTGAAAGTGGAAGTATGTGGGTTTATATTTAATTGTGTACTGACGCGGAACTCCAGCTGGGTTAAATCTTGTATTCTACGTGTGGTGAATTATTTTCTTAATTTTTAAATTTATATTTGCTTTAACTTTAATATTTTACTTACTACCGTTTCTCTGTTTGATCGGGTTTTTTTTTTTAAAGTTTATTTATGAACAGTTAGGAGCGCGTTCATGTGTTACCAATAAACTGAAACAATACAATAAAAACATGTCACCTTCTGCTGCAGGAGGTCCCACAGGTATCAGCGGAGACAGCAGAATAATAGCACTTGATTTTTGGGAGGATTTCATGACGAAAGAATTTTACTATTCGTGTATAGAATGGTTTCTTAACCAGAGATCCACTGACTCCCTGGGTGAGGGGGGAAGGCAGGGGAGAAGTGTCTATAAATGAGTTTTAATAGTATCTTAAATTTCGAATTTTGCGTCTACATACATTTTCTTTTTCTAAGAAAACTTCCGATGCAGAGGGTCCATAGTCTTCACCTGACAAACAGAGGGGCCCGTAGCTTTCACCGGACAATCAGAGGGGCCCGTAGTCTTCACCTGACAAACAGAGGGGTCCATAGTCTTCACTGGACAATCAGAGGGGTCCGTAGCCTTCACGGGACAATCAGAGGGGCCCGTAGTCTTCACTGGACAATCAGAGGGGTCCGTAGTCTTCACCTGACAAACAGAGGGGTCCGTAGCTTTCACCGGACAATCAGAGGGGCCCGTAGTCTTCACCTGACAAACAGAGGGGTCCATAGTCTTCACTGGACAATCAGAGGGGTCCGTAGCCTGAACTGGACAATCAGAGGGGTCCGTAGCCTGAACTGGACAATCAGAGGAGTCCGTAGCCTGAACTGGGCAATCAGAGGGGCCCGTAGCCTGAACTGGACAATCAGAGGGGTCTGTAGCTTGAACTGGACAATCAGAGGGGCCCGTAGCCTGAACTGGACAATCAGAGGGGTCCGTAGCCTGAACTGGACAATCAGAGGGGCCCGTAGCCTGAACTGGACAATCAGAGGGGCCTGTAGCCTGAACTGGACAATCAGAGGGGCCCGTAGCCTGAACTGGACAATCAGAGGGGTCCGTAGCCTCAACTGGACAATCAGAGGGGCCCGTAGCCTGAACTGGACAATCAGAGGGGCCCGTAACCATCACCGGACAAGTAATAGGGTTCAAGGTACAGCAAAGGTTAAGAAATGACAGTCAATAGATGGTATAGCGCATTTCAGAAGCACTAGCAAGAGACGGTAACAATAAATGGCACGAAAACTACTTGGCATAATCAATTCATGTCGATGACAAAACAGACAGAAAGACAGAACGATAGGAAGGGGGGAACGATGGCACGAAGAAAGAAAATTGTTTAAATATTTTGAGTTCAAGAGAGCCAGCTGTGGAGTTAATTTATTTTGCTTCTGAGAATTCCTAGTTAGTGCCATGATGTTGTGCTAAACACAGATTCAACGAGGTCGAGAACAATTTATGCAATATATATATATACTGGTAAAAGAAAAAACCAGGCCACAAACATGGTGGATTATTAAACAGCAACATTGAAGAACCTGTTACGAACATAGGTAGCTATTAACTGTCATATCCTCTCTAGAGATTACATTACTGAGGTGAGGACAAAGGCAATGTTATATATTTGGTGATAAAATTAAAACTAATTTGAAGGTAAGAGATAAACACCGTGTATATGCTAGCTTTACAGAAGTACAAAACAAGTTAGTCGGTGTTTAGGTATAATACCAGCAGCATAGCAAAACGGTATAACAGGACATAATACAAGTCAAACAAAAACCACAGACAAAGACATACTGACATGCTCCAGGTGGACCACAGGTGGTAAGCAACTACAGGCCAAACCTTCCTGTCCTGTATCATTCATTGAAGGTGTGTTCATGTTTTCTATACCCCTCTCATTACTGTCTATGTTTTCTTTATCCCTCTCATTACTGTCTATGTTTTCTTTATCCCTCTCATTACTGTCTATGTTTTCTTTATCCCTCTCATTACTGTCTATGTTTTCTTTATCCCTCTCATTACTGTCTATGTTTTCTATACCCCTCTCATTACTGTCCATGTTTTCTATACCCCCTCATTACTGTCCATGTTTTCTATACCCCCTCATTATTGTCCATGTTTTCTTAACCTTACTCATTACTGTCCATGTTTTCTATATCCCCCTCAATACTGTTCATGTTTTCTATACCCCCCTCATTACTGTCTATGTTTTATATACCCCACCTCATTACTGTCCCTGTTTTCTATATCCACGCATTACTGTCTATGTTTTCTATACCCCTCATTACTATCTATGTTTTATATATCCCTCATTATTGTTCATGTTTTCTATACCCCCTCATTACTGTCTATGTTTTCTATACCCTCATTACTGTCTATGTTTTATATACCCCACCTCATTACTGTCCATGTTTTCTGTATCCCCTCATTACTGTCTATGTTTCTATATCCCCTCGTTACTGTCTATGTTTTCTATATCCCCTCATTACTGTCTATGTTTTCTATATCCCCTCATTACTGTCTATGTTTTCAATACCCCTCATTACTATCTATGTTTTATATACACCTCATTACTGTCCATGTTTTCTGTATCCCCCTCATTAAAATCTATGTTTTATATCAATCAATCAATACCCTTTAGCTCCCCAAGGAGCATAGGCCTTCAACAAACACATGCCAAGTCTTCCTGTCCTGTGCCATCCACTCAAGTTCTTTCCATGTTTTTCTCATCATTTTCACCTCTGTATCCAGTTCTCTTCTCCATGTGGTTTTGGTCTACCTCTGCCTCTCTTTCCCTGTGGATTCCAGAACAAGGACTCCCTTGTAGTGCTATCAACAGGTTTCCTCAATGTGTGTCCTATCCATCAGCAGCGTCTTCTTCTCAACTCTTGTTCCACTGGCACTTGTCTGGTTCTTGTCATCAATTCCACATTTGTGACTTTGTCATACCATTTTAGTCCTTCTATTCTACGCAAGCACCCGTTTATAAAAGTCTGTAGCTTTTTGGTTGTTGTTTTTGTTGTTCTCCATGTTTCAGAGCCATACAATAGGACTGACTTCACATTTGAGTTGAAGATTCTTATTTTCGTGTTGGATCCGATTTCTCTTGTTCTCCATATGTTTCCCAATGCAATGAAAGCTCCTCTTGCTTTTTGTATTCTTATGTTTTATATACCCCCCTCATTACTGTCCATGTTTTCTATACCACCCTAATTACTGTCCATGTTTTCTATACCCCCTCATTAATGTCTATGTTTTCTATAACCCCATCATTACTGTCTATGTTTTATGTACCCTTTCATTACTGCCCGTGTTTTCTGTATCCCCCTCATTATTGTCCATGTTTTCTGGTAGTAATGATAATCGTCACACAGAGGGAGTAGCCATCCTAATGACACAGAAAGCAGCAGCATCGCTTATCAGCTGGGTACCTATCAATGAGAGGCTAATATTAGCTAGATTTCAGACACGATTTTTCAAGCTCTCAATTGTACAATGTTATGCACCAACTAACGACGCTCTTGATACCACAAAAGATGACTTCTATGAAGCACTTCTAAGTACCATCAACACAATACCCAAGCATGACATAATAGCAGTCATGGGTGATTTTTAACGCCAAAGTAGGTGACAACAACGATGGAGTACAAAGATATCTCGGTACTCATGGCATAGGCTGTATGAATCAAAATGGCGAAAGACTTCTAGAACTTTGTGAAATATCAAACCTCGTTGTGGCAGACACCATCTTTCCACATAAGAATATCCACAAGATAACATGGAATTCACCTGATGGCAGAACTAAGAACCAGATAGATCACTTCTGCATAAGCGCTAAATTTCGCTCATCAGTTCAAGACGTCAGAGCATACAGAGGTGCAGAGATCGGAAGCGATCATAACCTCTGCATAGCTAAAATGAGAATTAAACTGAAGAAGTTATACCAACCGAATAAAAATAGAAGAATAGATGTACACAGACTGCAATCAAATGATATAAAGAAGGAATATAATGTCAAAATGAACAACTATTTCGATGCTTTAGGCAAAATTGACAACGATATCACCACCAAGACAATCGATACTAAATGGGAACAACTGAGAACAGCAATGACAGAAGCAGCTGTAGCGACCACCGGATACCTAGTACATAAAAAGAAAAAATGGATGAGAGAAGATACTTGGGATAAAATACAAGAAAGGAAAACAGCAAAACTTAAACTACTAGCGGCAAGTACACATAATGCAGTTGAATCTTGCAAACTAACTTATAACTTGTTAAATAAAGAAGTGAAGACAAAAACTCGAAGAGATAAAAGACATTTCATCAATGAACTGGCCGTAGAAGCTGAAAATGCTGCAAGAACTGGTAATAGTAGGTGCCTTTATCAAATTACAAAACAACTATGTCACCAGCCTACTGCTATGGAAACACCTTTTAAAGGTAAATTAGGGAATTCAATACCAACAGAAAAAGAACAAATGAAGAGATGGGCTGAGCACTTCATGGAGGTGCTAAACAGACCACCACCAACAGTAACACCTGATTTTAATAATGAAACATCCACAACCACTTTGCCAATAACTTGCGATGAATTCACGCTGGACGAGATCAAACAAGCCGTTAAAAGATTAAAAAATTTTAAAGCTGCTGGAGTTGACGAAATTTCAGGGGAAAATGATTAAAGCAGTTAATGACAACAACCTCTTGAGAATTTTAGATATTATAAATGAAGTATGGAGAGAAGAACAACCACCACAACAATGGAAAGACAGTATTATTGTAAAGTTACCGAAGAAAGGTGATCTATCAGACTGTAATAACTGGCGTGGTATATCTCTATTATCAGTACCTGGAAAATTATTATGTTGCATGATGTTAGAAAGACTTAAATTGCATGCTGACGAAAAGATCAGAGAAGAACAAGCGGGTTTCAGGCCGAAACGATCATGTATTGATCAAATATTCACACTAAGAACAATTATAGAAGAATCAGTGGAAAGGCAATCGCCACTTATTATCACCTTCGTCGATTTTCAAAAAGCCTTTGATAGTCTACACCGCCCATCATTGTGGAAGATACTTACAATCTATGGTTTTCCAACAAAATATGTGAATATAATCAAAGCGCTATATGACAATGCAAGATGTTGTGTTAGAACAAATAAAGGGAATACAGAATGGTTTACAGTAGAAACAGGGGTGAAACAAGGCTGTATTATGTCACCACTACTTTTTGGAATAGCTATTGATTGGGTTATGAGAAACTATACCCACAATGAACAATTGGGTATAAAATGGACAAATGGAAAATTCCTGGGGGACCTGGATTTCGCAGATGATGTAGCATTCTTAAGTTCAACACCAAGACAATCCCAAGAAGCAATAAATAATTTGTGTCATCTCTCGGTTAAAATTGGTCTCCAAATAAATGCCTCTAAAACTAAAGCTATGAACTTTTCTAACGAGACCTTTGATATCATCTTGAACGGGGAAAAAAACTACAGAAAGTTGAAAGTTTCAATTATTTAGGCAGTAAAATGACTCAGGATGGTGACACAACAAGAGAAATCCATACTAGAATTGCTTTGGCAGCTAGCGCCTTCAATAGATTATCTAACATTTGGAAATTACGATCATTGAATATACATACCAAGCTTCGTCTGTTTAATTCAAATGTTATCTCAGTGTTAACATACGGCTGTGAGAGTTGGAAAATAACAAAATCATTGGAGAACAAGCTGAATACATTCGAGAACAAATGTCTTAGAAAACTCATGAACATCAGTTGGAAAGAATTCAAGACTAATCGACAAATAAGAGAAGACTCTAGGCAGAAATATGTCTCCGACTATATAAGGCCCTCATTACTGTCCATGTTTCTATACTCCCTCATTACTGTCTATGTTTTCTATACCCCTCTCATTACTGTCTATGTTTTATATACCCCTCATTACTACCTGTGTTTTATGCATCCTCTCATTACTGTCCATGCTTTATATACCCCCTCATTACTGTCCATGTTTTCTATACCCCTCATTACTGTCTATGTTTTCTATACCCACTAATTACTGTCTATGTTTTATATACCCCACCTCATTACTGTCCAAGCTTTCTATACCCTCATTACTGTCTATGTTTTCTATACCCCCTCATCACTATATATGTTTTCAATACCCCTCATTACTATCTATGTTTTATATACCTCTCATTACTGTCCATGTTTTCTATATCCCCTCATTAAGGTCTATGTTTTATATACCCCCTCATTACTGTCTATGTTTTCTGTACTACCTCATTACTGTCTTCGTTTTCTATACCACCATCATTACTGTCCAGGTTTTATGTAACCCCTCATTACTGCATGTGTTTTCTGTACCCCCCCTCAAAACT